>APFE030408948.1:16063-33559 GCA_000404065.3 Pinus taeda | reverse complement strand
GTTTTTTAATTTATTAAACACGTCGCAACTATTGTGGTGCATTATGTTCATGCAACGAAATGCGGTGCACGCTGTAAATTTACAGGGTGTGCCGCTATTGGTGCAAGAAGAACATATCGAGCGCACCATGCGGGGAATTTTTTTTCCAAAAGTAATGGAAAATTTAAGCTAATTTGTAAATATAATCCACTGAAAAAAATAAATTAAAGAGAAACACAGACATTACCTAGACATTTGGTTGTCGGGGAGGCATTGTTGACACATAATGGAGAAAAACAAAATTTAGCACGGTTTGGAAAATTTGGAAAGTCAGGAAGTGAGCACGGTAGGAAAGGATAGTGAGAAAGAGAAGTGTCAATTCCAGGGCTCTTGCATGAGGCAAGAGTGGCACCAATGGTTCAGGCCTCTCCAAAATGTAGATGGTTAAAATGAAATTTATGCTCGGGAGGTTCTTTTTTATTATTTAACCCTCCTCTAGTGCGTTACTCTAACCATACGAGTACAAAATAGATCCAGGAGAATTGCACCTTTTTTTAAATTAAAAAATCTATCACGATGATTTTCTTAAGACGCCCTAGGGCATTCTAATATAGGCACTACACCAATGTTTTGTTTGACTATAACACCACTTTATTTTTAAAAAATAAAAACCACCTAGCAGTGCTATTTAGAAGACGCCCCAGGGCGTTTTAATACATTTACCGCACTGACGTAACGTTGGAAAATAAGATCGCGTTTTTCTTAAATTTTAAAATTGTAGTGTTGCTCCTTAATGGTATGCAACAGAACATTTTACTACATGAAGGGCACCAATGTTGTCGATTATTCAAACATCGATGCATTATGTTATTTAGCACACCTTGTTTTTTATTTTTATTTTATAAAAATAAATTTTCCATGGTGCACCATGTTCTATGTAGCATCAATGCTTGTATTGATAGTAAATCACTAGTGCATTTGTATATTGTAGATGTACCATCCAAAAAACATCCGCTAAAACTTTTGCCCACCCACCTCTACTACAAATGAGTTTTTGGGCTATTTTTATAAGGGCTTCAACAAAAACCTTTGCTATAAGGTATTTTCCGTGTAATGAATATATTCATGTAGATACACACACAAAAAACCTAGTATACCCATGTAAAATATGGAAAATATACTCAAGAAATGATTACACCTATCCCCTAGTTAGCTCTTCACTAGCTAGAAAGATTGGAAAATTTGAGCTAGCTAGTAATTATAAATAAAATGAAAATATGTGTTAGGTTTTTAAAGTAAATTGGGGTTGAAGAGTAAGCTTTTACCTTGTCTTCTTAACTCATCAATTCATCAGGTTGTGATCACAACCTTATTTGATCGATGTCGGGCGATATAAATGCAAGATTTACACCAACATTTAATTTCTTAATCCAGGTAAGTAAACTTAGAGGCAGAGCACAATATATACCAGAATACGACCTAAGGGATTTGTTAAATAAAAAACAAGCTCTTGCAAGAAATTCAAAAGGAGCATCATTTAGGAAAAATAAACAAGGCTCTTCAAAGCAAAGTAAACACACTCCAGGAATCTACTTCTGGCTTCTCTTCTGGGTTGAATTGACTCTTGCAATAAGTCTTCCTCAGTTTTTAGGGGACAAAGGAATGTAGGCCCGTTCAAAAGAATGTGATTCAAGAAATAAAGAATGAAAAACATGTTAAAAATTACTACTATTTTGCAAGCATTAAATTAAACTAGAAATCACACGACAACTTCATTCCAACTAATCTAAGGAAATAATCAAGATAATAATGCACTGCTTCTCTTAAAGACAATTCAATACTTTAGTTGCAAGAGAAATATGCAATAAGAACCAATATATAATTTTTGTTATTTATCTTGATCTTATTAAATACTTCCTTATAATATATGCAACATTTAATTATAATGAAGAATTTTGTGAGCATTTTGTCAACAAGATTCAAAATCTTTTCTTATGTTGATCTGGGCATCTGCTTGCAAAAGTGCAGGAATCTGTCTCATATAATATTCAAAGGCAATCATGAATACATGTTAAGTTAAGCTAACCATAATTTTTTCTCAACAATTATTTCACCATTGCATCCTAGAAATGGACTTTGTTATGCAACAATGAGATCAGGGTAAATCTTTGTAATAATAAATAAGAGACACAGTTAAAACATTCACCATTTACTTTAGTTCAACCTTTATGAAAATACATCCAAAAGCATTGATATTAAACTTAAATAACCAGAGCAGCAAAATAAAGCTTGTGGAATGAAATTGAAAATTAAATGACTATAAAAGAAAAGGATCTATGGAATGAAATTGTGAAATTATCTAAGATCATACTCACACCAAGCAACTAAAATGCAGCAAGAGAAAGTTAAGAGGTTTGGGGCAACAGACTGGCTAGTGGGCCCAACCATCCAACTCGTTGCTCTTGCAGCGATTACGTCACAATATTTAGAACATTAATTACACAAAAGTGATTGCCAAATAAACTCATTTCATAGCAGAAACCAGAATTTAGAATTTAATGCCAAAGAAATTCATTTCAGAAGTCTTGTTACAAATTCATAAAACAATGTTGCGCTGGTTCTAGTGGTCCGCTCGAGAGCTCATCCCACTAGTGTGCAACTCCTCCCTTCCTGTACAGCAATATCAATTCCCTCCTCCTGCAAACAAATATGATTTACATAATACAATTTGCCATCCAAAAAACCAGCCTTCACACCTATGTGACTCCTTCCTTGTATAATGTTCTTTCATGATAATTTGGGCTCTATTCCTTAGCAAATAACATGGGGATTAAATCCAAACTGATATTCATCAATAGAATATCAGTACAACCATTTACCCATTGAAGGAATGAAGATCTGGCACAAATTTCCCAAATCTGGGCGTTTTCTACAATTCTGGAAAAATCGGTTTTTTTTAGAAAAATGCTTCCAAAGAACTTTGTGTATCTCCTTAACCATTACGAATTTTGGAAAACTGTTTGGAGGACATATAGCTTGTTATGTTTGAAACAATAACCTCTCTCAAAATTTTCTAGTTTAGATCCATTGTCTCAGAAATTGTGCCTGAAAATGACTGTTTGAAATCTGGGATGCTAAGATTCTGGAAAAAAAGTCTATTTTTAGAAAATTGCCTCAAAGACCATTATGTAACTTTTTATACCATTACTAATTTTAGAAATTGGTTTGAGGCTTTGTAAATTTGCTATATTAGAACCAAAACCTATGTTCTAGAATTTCTCCATTCGCCTTCACCTGCACGGAAAACAAGGCAGAATTTGGTAGTTTGGAAATTGCTGTGAATTTGGGGTTGAGGCATTAATTATTGCCTAAACATAAATCCATACGACCTAGGTATATCTTAGCTTATATGGAAGTGTTCAAACAATAAACCTATTTCATATTTCCCTAGATATATGTCAATGTTTGAAAGCCCCATGTTGGTGGAGGCATGTTGGTGGAGGCACAACTTGTATAGGAATTGCTACTATAGGAATGTTAGCACCTTCCACAAAAGAGCTTGACATTAATGACATTTTCACATTAAATTAACAAAATAAGAAGAGTTCATAAATCAACAACTGTCACCTCTAAATGCCTCTAGATAATAACTTAATAATACGCAAAATGAATAATGATGATTATAGACACTTAGTACATGCATAAAATTATTCAGTTAAATCATGTAAATTTGGACAAAATGGAGGCTCAACAATCGATCTTTCCCTTTTGAGATTAAAGAGTGAGGAGTTGGGGGGTAAAACTATCCCTCTCTCTTAGCCTTGAAATTCTCCATAGGAAATTATTGTTCACTATGAGGACCTACTAATTCGAGATGCCCCAATCAAGGTACAAACAATAGTGCTAATAGCCACAATTTTGGATGAATATTCCCCCTAGAGGGCTTGCCCAACACTTGGAAGAGTTTTTTTTTAGTCGCTAGAAAAGGGCAAGACAAATATCTTCCCTTCCATGTGACCATTCATTCATCAATAAATCTCTACCTTGATTTTGTGATGAAAAAATTGTACCTGCAAAACAAATTTCATAAAAGCACCATATAGAGGCAAAGAATCAAGAAAAAAAGGAAAAGAAGAGCCAACTCAATACAACCCAATGCATAAGAAAGTGTTTTTTGCAAGTTGGTTTCTTTGTATTATTATGGCATTAAATGATCTCACATTCAACAACCATTACTACAGGAAAGGCTAACCTTTTATAAAAAAAATCCTAATGGATAGCTAACAACTAGTTGGACTCTTCCTATAGAAAATCATTTTTTATTCTTTACTATTCATCCACATGTTAGAAACTTGATTAATTTTTAATAAAATATTACATTACATCATAAGTTTCGTACAATCAAAATTAATCCAATGTTCAACTTGCTAATGGCCTGGAAATTGAAGAATGGTACAAGATGCTCCAACATTCACATTAAATCTCCATGGGCTAGCTTATCCACTCCGTCTAACTAATTGACTTGAATTTTCATGGATAGTAAAGTTGACTTTGCCACCTTTTTTATTGTTCTGCAAAGCATCAATTTTGACATATTACATGCCAAATTCTGAGAAAAAAAAAATTGACTGTTATGTCACCTGATAACATGTGATACCATGTCTTAATTCTTATGTGGATGATCTCTAATGCCCAAGAAGATATGTAAAATTTGAAACATGGGTTTTGTTCCTCTCATTGAGTAGACCAATTTTGAAGTAACTATTCTACTTCCTGGAAACTCGTGCCACTTATTTGACCAACTTTAACCCAAAATATCTTGAGAATGGAATCACGAAATGGAAAAATTATACGTGGCATGTCATCCTCTCATCAAGCTCTGGAATCTAAGACCTTGTTTACCTTTTCATTTATAAGACCATTTTGAATTGGAAAACATGAAATGCCTCAAGAATCGTGAAATGTTGTTGTGAGACTGTAATGTTTGAGAAACATATGAAATATATTAAACCAAAGGCAAGGCCACTTGTAGACTCTATAGACTCATAACCATATGGGAAGATGTAAGTTCACCTTAACATAGGATGAACAAGCCCATACACTAGTGATTTCCCCTATAAAAGCAACAAGGCACAAGGTCTAGGATACGTCATATATGGCCTAAGATGATTGTTAAATGACTTTTGACATGTGACCGTGGGCTTATAATGGTGTAAAAATGTTGCAATATAAGTACGACTAACACATTCCTTGAAGGAGAAATTATATAAATTTCGTACAAACTTGATTTCTATTATATAAATAATATTGCTAAGTATGCAGCCTTTTAATTAGGCTTGGTTTTGGATTTAGATATGGGAATAAAATCCCTGCAACTAAAAAGTGATTAAAATCTCATTGTTTCACAAGTGAAGAGAGATTTTTCAACTAAAAATGAGAGGTTGAAAAGAGATATAAATGCAATTGGGGATACTATGGATATTTCTAATGCTTTCAATATTAAAGTTACACCAAGAAAGAAAAACATCAAAGATTTGCTAGTAGTAATAGTGGTAACCCTTGACCTGTGTGATGAATTTCTAAAGATGTAGGATGAAAATGATTTTGAGATATTATGTTCCATATAACTTCAAACATTGGAAAATCTTCCACGATGATACCCAAATGGTAAGGTTCTTGAACAACTTGCAAAAATTATCAAAAATCAAGTTAATTGGCAAGGAGAGGATGATGATAGTGGAGCGAAGTTTAAAAACCTACCAAATAGAAAGGATTCGTCATGGAGTATTACCATTGCAAAGGATTCTCAATAGGCATAACATATATAAGAAAGAGCCAACATATGATCAACCTAAATATTTGTATAAAATAAGCATTGGTTCAATTAAAACCCTCAAGATGGTCAAGATCAAAAAGAGCACCTCTCATGAAGAAAGAAAAAATATTGAAAAATATGATTAAGGACTACAAGGATATTTTTGTATGATTGTGTGATGACCTTAAGACATATTAAGGAAACAATATTCAACATACCATTCCCCTCAATGAAGGAGAAAATACTTTTAGGAAAAAGTTGAGGAATAGTAAACCAAAGTTGGCCTTGCTCTTATAGAAGGAGCTACAAAAGATGTTTTTTACCAAGATTATTGCATCGACTAGGAATTTATTTAGGGTTGCAAAATTGGTAGTTGAAAGAAATAAAAATTGCAAGAATAGGCTTTGCGTAGAATTTCCAAGCCTGAATTATCTCTCAAGAACAATTACTCCCTCCCAAACATGGAAAAATAATTAGAGGGAGTTACAGTTGTTTAAACACTTTCAACTTTGATGGTTTATTAGGATACAATAAGTGTTTGTTAAGAAAAAATATCAACAAAATAATACCTTCACTACACTAAGGGGAACACTTGAACATATCAAGATGTCCTTTGGATCACTCAATGCAGAATCCACCTTTCATAGGTCCAGGGACTTCACAATTAGAGATCTCATTGGAAAGATCATCAAAATATGCTAAGATGATCTCACTGTATTTTTAAAAGACCAGAGTTCCCATGTTTGTCACTTGTGGTAGGTTTTTGGAAGGTACAGGGAATATGGGATATCTTTGAATCCAAAGTTGATTTTCAGTGTATAATGCGGAAAATTATTGGAGCATGTTATTTTTAAGGATGGCATCCAAGTTGATCCATCCAAATTTATTGCAATCAAGAAGGTTTCTCTTACTAGACATAGAAAGGTGGTGCAATCTTTCATCAGGAAGATAAATTTTATCAGAGGATTTATCCCCAATTTTTTAGAAATAGTCAAGTCCATATGAAAACTACTAAAGAAAGATGCAATTTTAGATGGGATAATGAAAGGGGGTAGGCATTAAAACAAATTAAAGAGGTCATCATGTCTACCCTAGTTCTTGTGAGTCCATATATATTTTTTGTATTTAGAGTGTAATAACCCTGGTAAAAATTCCATGTAATAAAAGTTAATAAAGGAAAAATAATAACCACGGTTGATGGAACACTTATTCCAAGCTTAATGTTGGGCAAGAAATCCTAGTGTGGTTATTCATTGGTTTATTATTGCTAAGGAAATTGGCAAAGATAATGACTACGGCTTTGGAAAGGAAAAATGAAATTTTTGGCACATTTATTTATGAAAATAATGGAAATTAGGAGAAAAGGATGGTCAAAGGTCAAAGGTTCCATGTGAGGAGAAAAATGAAGGAAAATAATGGAAAATGGAGAAAATAGAGGCCTAATTGATAAAAAGGCTTCTAAGGATCAGTTGGTAACTTTTTGTGAGTTCAAATTTGGAGCTCTTTCATTATTCTCTCGAGTCTCTCTCACTCTTGTTCACTTAGAGTTTTCTTGGAGAACTTTGGCATTGGATCAAAAAAAAAAAAAGGTAAGATGAAGGAAGGAGCAAGAAAGGAAGAGAAGGATCAAGGGACTACATCATTATTCTTTGCAGGTATCGATTTTCATGTGTGTTTTCCTTGCTATATTTGGCATGCACAATATTGCATGTGGTTATTTTGCTATTATGGCATGGGTTTTGCAAGGTGTGACAGTGTCTTCAACCTAGTCTTTCCATTTCCGGATATGCATGGTGTGATGGGGTTCTCATGTTTTGATTGAGCTGGATTTTCGAATGGGTTCGAAACTGAGTGAGGTGTATCTTTGAATGATATAACACATGGCCTAGTAACCCTTGAACTAGATTGTGGGTTTCGGTAAAGCCGGATTTTGTGTTGCCTCTGTGGGCTTAGGAATCCTCGATTGGTAAATGGCAAGATATACGGTAAAGCCTAGAGGTGGGTGCTTTCCACCAACCCTAGTAATTCCAGGATGGGATATGTAGTAAAGCATGGAGAGTGGATCTCAGTTTAGGGCCCAGTGATCCGGTGTGGATTGTGGTAAAGCGTAAGAGACTAGGAGATAAGAAATTTCCTCATGGTGTAGGTGGAAAAATTCGGTGGCATCCATGCTTGTTTGGCATAGTGATCTGGTGGAGATCATGGTAAATCCTGTTATTCCACATTTATTGTGTTGGCCTAGTGATCTGGGATGGATTACGATTGAAATCCTAGTTTCTATTAATGAGGGTGAGGTGATGATCCGAATTGGATCCATGAAGAATTATTAGAGAACCATGACTGTATTGAATCAAGACAAAACTTCGAATTCAAAGAGCATGGAGCGATTAGAAACACCTCTGAACAGTGGCAGTTGGCAACCAAACGTGGAACAACAAGGACCTCGATCAAAGCGCGCTGACCGAGGACCATTGAGACTGTGCAGGAGGAGAAACTAGCCCCTAGGAAGCCTGGATTGCTGGGCAAAACCCCTCGAGAAGGAGAGGCCCTGAGGCAACGTCGAGCACCAGAGAGATTGAGAGACTCAAGCCATCCCTGAGAGGATCTATCAGCACTGAGAACCACATTGGGCTCCTTCCATTAAAGACCATAAAGGTAAATATCTGGTAAGGAAAAGAGTTTGTGCCCTCTAGTGGCTTGGGGAATCCAAGAACCACCCTGCCAAGCAAATTCTGTTTCAGGAGACTCATATCGAGCTCCTTCATTGTAATTCTTTGCTTCAAGACACAATAAAAGAAGGCCACCACTCAGAACTGGACCGAAGATGTAGCCCTAGAGGATAGGGTGAAATCCTTATTAATTTCTTGTGTTCTTGTATTTGCTTACTGTGTTTCTATGTTGTTTTCCATTTCAAATGTCTGTGTATTTGCAATCTGATTGATTTGCTGCCTAAATAACATAGACACACACCAACACATGAGTCTGTAAGACCTTCATTCAATTATTAATTAAATAAGATCACCCATAGGGTGATTTTCAGATCAGGTGATTTAGCCTTGGGATGCCCTGGTTGGTTCTTTTGGTTTGAGTCCCACATTTATGCTTGGAATATGGCACGGGGGTGAATGGTTGAAGAGATATTTACCTCAACCATTCTATGGTTGGGTGGAATGTGGTAGTACCATTCTAGGTTGGATTTTGCATTCATTAATAAGAGGTTCTCTTCTTGATATCTCATGTAAAAATGTACTGGTTTGTATGTGGATTTTATGGATGATGTATCCTTGATATTTCTGTTGTTATTACACTAGTTATAAGCATGTGTTATGACAATGATGATGTATGACTTTCCACAGGTTTTGATTTGTAAATGAATGAAGAAAGTATCTATGACCTAATATATGATAATGCATCTAATGATATAAGGGAAAAATGCTTCTTAGTGATTCTCAGGTAAGTAGGAGACCCCTATGCTTAAATATGTTGTTTACACCCGTAGATTACATATTTGTGATATGTTTGAAAAAATGTCTGTCATGTCTAGTTGGGTTCCATTAAATACCTTGTTCAAATAAATTCATTTGTATCATCACTACCTTGTTATCTTTTTGTTCTAAAGGTTTCATTTAATTCTGGGTAATGAACTAGGCTCCGGGCCTAAAAAAGTGGCTCAAAACTCGGCGATGCTGACACAACACTGAGAAAAATAGTGCCTAGATGTTGGAATGCCATGTTGTGGGAGCATCCAGAGCCTTCTAGATGTTGGCATGCCCATATCATGGGACGTTCCGGGAGTCAATTGGCGTAAAATCTCAGTGGGACCGAGGGGTTGGTTGCTGGAAAGGTTGGGATGGTTCTTGGGAGTCCTCATGTTGGTGTGGAAGGTTTGTATGTTTTGTTTTCGTCGATTACACTTTCTTAAGGTCACATAGGAGGTTGAATCCCATCATAGTAGCCTCATAGTAGGCTGACATAATATGCCTCATAGTAGGTTGACATAGTAGCCTCATAGTAGGCTGACATAATATGCCTCATAGTAGGCTGGCATAGTGTGTCTTGCATGAAAGAGATCAAAATGACTAGCAAAATGGTAGACTAAAAAGATTCTCCCTATGAGTCAGATGATAATTGTGGTGTTGGGAACTCTTTTGACTTAGTAGAAAGATTGAGAAGCTTGAAGGAAGAGATAAGGAGTTGTAAGGTGGACAATGACAAAATCATGTAGGCACAAGAGAAACAAGCAGAGGTTAATAAATTGCAGCGACAAGGGCCACTTTGTATGAACCATAGATAGGAGGACATAACTAATGGGGCATATGGAAGTAGGTCTCATGGTGGTCACAGGTTAGATAGAGATGACACAGTTAGAGATGGCAAGTTGTTGGGCACTACATATAGGAGAGGTGATGGACACAAGAACTATTCTAGTTTTGATTTGGATAGGATTCATGATCGTCATCGTTATCATCCTTACAGGAGGAGTGATAGGCGATACTTTCCATATTAATTTAAGAAAGAAAATCCACCTAATTTTGATGTAGATGTGGAGAATCTGGAAGATGCAGAGGCTTGGATACTTGGGATGAAGAAGTTCTTTGAATTGCATAATTACACAAATAAAATGAAGGCCAAAGTAGTTATCTCCAACCTGAGAGGTAAATAAGACTTCTGGTGGGAAGATGTTAAGAGGGTCAGAGACATCAAGACATATGACCTGACTTGGCATGAGTTCAAGAGGATTTTTAGGAAGAATCACTTATCATAAAGGTACTATGACAATAAGGCCAAATAATTATATGAGCTAAGGATGGGATCAATGACAGATGAGGAGTATACAACTAAGTTCCTAGAGCTATTGAGGTATGTACTATATCTTAAATATGAGAAGGCTAAGGTTCAACGACTTGTGAGTGGTTTTCCATTATCATATAGCTATTAGATTGAGTATGATGAGCATCGGTCACTTGAGGAGGTTATTGGAAAATTGAAGCATTTCTATGAACAATCAAAGCATAAGAATGAATCTCAACAAGGATGGAAAGGGAAGGATAAGGATAAAGGTAAGGTTAAATGACATCCGAAAAGGGAAAGGCCTCACAATTCAGAAGAGAAATAAAATGTGGCACCACAAAAGAAGTTCAATGCACCTAGACATGGACATGGTTCACAAAAACAACATAGAGGTGATGGTATTAGACGGCTGGAGTGTTGGAAATGCGGTAAGGAACACCTTAGGAAAGATTGTCCATAGAATCAGGGTGGTAGGACTAAGATATATAGTGGACATGAGGCATAGATTGTTGGGGATGTTCTTCAAAGCATTCCTTGTATCTATGCAGCACTGGATAACACACAACCATACCATTAGGCATCTATCATTGAGATGGATGGTAAGCTTTGTGATCAAGTTGTTTCTATTTTGATTGACCATGGATATAATTATAGTTATGTTAGTCTTGACCTGGTGGATAAGTGTGGTTTAAATAAAGAAGTGCATGCAAAGTCTTAGTTAGTGGAGCTAGCTATAGGTACAAAGAAGCGAGTTCACCATTGGGTAAGAATTTCTGCATTTGATTTGAATGGTATGCCTACCGTAACTCATTTCGATGTATTACCATTGGGATCATACAATATGTTGTTGGACATGGATTGGTTGTGCCTTCATGGGACCACAATGGATTTTTATGACAAATCCATTGAGTGTGTGAATGGAAATGGGGAACCAAGAGTCTTACAGGGAAAGAAGAAAGGCACATCGGTTAGGATGGTGACAACTATGCAGGAAAAATGTAGTCACAAAAAATGGTGTGTGTTATTTTCCATATATATCTCTAGTGAAAAAGGTAAGGAAATTGAGGATGCAGATGTTTTGAGTAGGTACCCAGTTTTATAGTAGTTTCAAGGCGTGTTTCCCGAAGATATTTCAGAGTTTCCACCTCACAAGGAAGTATAATTTTCTATTGAGTTGGTTCCAGGGGCATCGCTAGGATCAAAAGCACCTTACAAGATGAGAATACCTGATTTGGTAGAGTTGAAGTTGCAGTTGAAGGAAATGTTGGACAAGGGATACATTAGACCAAGTGTATCACCTTGGGGTGCACCAATATTGTTTGTAAAGAAGAAGGATGACACTCTAAGATTATGCATTGACTACAAGCAATTGAACAAAGTGACCATCAATAATAGGTACTCGTTACCGAGGATTGATGAGTTGTTCAATCAGTTGAAGGGAGAAACAATGTTCTTGAAGATTGATTTGAGATCCAGATATCATCAAGTATGCATCAAAGAGGAGGACATTTACAAGACAACTTTTCAGACCAGGTATGGGAATTATAAGTTTGTTGTAGTTCCATTAAGTTTGGCTAATGATCTAGCTACATTTATGTGCTTGATGAATAGTGCGTTGCGTCTATATTTGGATAAGTTTGTTATTGTGTTCATTGATGACATATTGGTATATTCTAAAAATTGAGGAAGAGCATGTCGAGCATTTGGCAGCAATGCTGAGGTTATTGAGATAAAATTAGTTATATGCTAAGCTCGACAAGTGAAATTTCTTTTAGATGAAGGTACAATACTTGGGGCATGTTGTCTCCAAGGAGGGCATAACAGTACATCTAGAAAAGATAAGAGTTATTATGGAGTGGGTACCTCCTAGGAATGTGGATGAGGTGAGATAATTCATGGGGTTTGCAGGCTATTATAGGAGGTTCATCAGGAATTTATCGTAGATAGCTTATCCTATTACATCATTGCATAGGAAGGGTAAGATGTTTGAATTAACATAGGAGTGTGAGGCTAGTTTTGAGCAGCTCAAGCATTTGTTGACACATACACCAACGTTAAATATTGCAGATCCATACAAAGAGTATGTAGTATGCACAAATGCTTGAAAAACAGGACTCGGTGTCATTATGAAGGAAGGAAAGGTGGTGTGTTATGAGTTATGGAAACTGAATGAACACAACCATAACTACCCCACACATGATCTTGAGTTGGCATCAATCATACATGTGTTGAAGATGTGGAGGCACTATCTTCTTGGTAGGATATTTGTATTAATGAGTGATTACAATGAGATGTGATACTTGTTTGACTAGCCGAATTTGAATTCCAGGAAAGCTATATAGTTGGCCACGATTAGTGAGTTTGACTTCGAGATCAGGGACATCAAAGGAAAGGAGAATAGGATGGAAGATGCTCTTAGCAGACAGATACATGTAAATCACATAGAAGCTATGAGCTCCTATGGGATAGACTTACATGATTGGATCTTACAGGCAGGTCAACAGGATGTCAAGTATATGGAGATTGTGCACAAGTTGTAGCAGAATACAGGTACAGGTACAAGTAGTGGTATAGGTGCAAGTACAGGTGCAGCTGCAAAGGACATGGACTATTGTCTTATAGAAAATGGATTGGTCAGGTTTAGATACAGGATATATGTGCTAGACAACAGTGAGCTCAACAAGGTGATCTTGAGGGAATTTCGAGCGAAACCATATTCAAGTCACCCAGGATATCAAAAGATGCTGACAACAATGAAGAAATTCTATTATTCGCCAAATTTGAAGAAGGATGTAGCAGCGTTTGTGGCTAGGTGTTTTTATTTTCAGTGGGTGAAGGAAAAGTATAAGCATCCAAGTGGACTTCTATAGATGATCACGATTCTATAATGAAAATGGAAGGTCATTTCTATGGATTTTATCACAGGTTGCTGAGGACAGTGAGACAACATGATTCCATCATTGTTTTTGTGGATGGGTTGAAAAAGGTTGCGCACTTCATTCCAGTGAAGTCTACATTCTCAGTTAGTGATGTAGCACAAGTTTTCATCAGAGACATGGTTAGATTGCATGGATTTCTATTGTGCTATTCAACAAACCCCCCATTTTATTGATTTAATAGCTAATGTTCTATTAGTAAATCGGGACCCTTTAGTAAAAAACCCTCCAAGAAAAAATTAGCACTTAGGTGCTTTATTTTGAACTTTTAGAAATAAATCAAGATATCAAGTTGAAACCCTCTAAGACTAGAAATTTTCGCCCTCTCACATACTGATAGACCAAATGCATTGAAGGGTTAATTAACAAACCAAATCCACAAATTGCGATAGAATGAATCAACGAATTTAACTTAGACATCATTAGAATTTTCATTTAAAACTAAGACTTAAGGAATTTCCTATCAAATGAAGTGAAATCTCGATCGCATATCGATGTTCACAAAGGACGCAACTCGTAAAGTATGTCATAACATGCGAAATGCGATGTTGCAATAGAACGAGTCAATCTTTTCGCATCGCATCAATTTACTTAAAATCCCATTCTTATGAATTTCATGAGCTTGCGAAGTGCAATAAAACACGGACCCAATAGAAGAAAATGTTATAAATTGTAAGTTATGTCTGACATGTAGTGAAAATAACTTTATGAAATAATTACTCATTTGGGAAAACTACACTCTAAACGATAAAGAATATGCTTCTTATCTCGCATCTCGCATCATCCAAAATATTAAAAACTCTAGGAAATTGCACAACCAAAATTTCAATAGTGTGATTTGCGATATGGCGATAATATTATCGCAATCGCAAAAATCGACGTTCTCAGAGTTTAAACCCGCCACCTTAAAGTTTTTATTTCCCAATTGCGATGCGGTAGTTTAATGAGTAATAAAAGCAATGATAAGAGACATTAGTGGCTATTTAATAAATTTAATGGCATTTATATTAAAGAGCAGCTCAACGTGATACAATATCTTTTCATATGCATTTTGATTAAAAGCTCCTTTCTTGTCACCTTTTTGAGGTTTACTGTATCATTTATTCTCACTGTCATTCTCTCTTGTGTTTATCCGATAACTTTCATTTTGCTCAATTTCAGGAAAACTCTACAGAGAACATCGTTAGAAACAATGGTGAAGAAGCAAAAGGCCACTGCATCCGAGAAATCAGAAATGGTGCCACTTTTCTTTGATACCACATGTATTAAGGATAGAGGAACTTCGACATGGGAGTCCATGTATAACTTGTTAGAAGAAAAGAATCCCAAGCCACTATTAACAAATGCCACGATAGATGATCAGGAGTCATCTGACGCCAGTTATTTCAAAACAACATGTTCATTCCTACACCGAATAGCTGTGAGACCAAAGATAATTCCATACATAGATATGGTCAAATGGGTAATTGGTGAGGTAAACAACACAAACAGAACCTTCAAGAATCACAGGCAAGAGGTCATGGGGTCTTTCTCAATAGACAACCTACGACTAATGTACCAGTTAACAAAGCCGCAAAATCTCTACAACAAACAATTCCTTGAGCAATTCACCAAAGAAAATGAGGACCCGCCAGACATCACATAGACTTGGAAATCAAACGAAGGCAAGCTCAAACGAGATAAAATTGGTATGTACTCAACGACATCCATTTCTCCCCCTCATATTTTCATAGTAGAAATGATATGTAGGTTATTCGGTAAAGTCAATAGCACCAAGTTTTCCATGGAATGGCTCTCGTTAATAGATGCAGTAGTCAATGCAACAATTATGAACTGGGCTCAAATTTTATCAGACAATTTGGAAAAGGCCATTATAGAATATAGAAGGAAAATAAGTTTTTCTTTAAGGATTTTTCCCCCTTTGTTCATGAGTGCTTTTTTTATGGATGCAATCTATTTTTGATATGGGATGGAAATGGACAGTACAGAACCCACTTCCCATCCATATATACCATAAATTTTTGTGGGAATCTCAATTCCACCCCTATTTTTATAAAACCTGTCAAGGGGTTATGCTACCCATTCATAAAGAAGTGTACAACAGAACCGCCCCTAAGTTTTCTAAAGAGGCCAAAGTAGATATCTTGCCAGTAGCCAGATGGTTTGGGGAGGAAACATTCACCTACATCTGATTTTTTGGGAGCATTGCTTCAACGCATGTCCTCCCATATTGTAGGTTTTAACCCCGTACAGAAATTACCTGCATATGAATTCTAAAACACAGAAAATAGACAATGTGATAACATAACACATAAAATACATATACACGGAGATTTCCCCTGGATCCCAAAATCGGGACTACCAGCTTGATTTTTCATTATATTCCTTTCAATGTTACAATACATATTTATACATGCCGAAGCATCCAATACCATGGACCGGAAAACCATCACGTCCAAAACCATGGACCGAAAAACATAGGTAGGACCACCCAAACTAATATAGGTTAGTCATGGAAAGAATATAACACAACCCAACATTCTCCCACTTGTTGTTTTCTTTCCATAGGGGGCCATAGGAGCTTAGTCATTTTTCCAACCTTGAAACACCCATTGTTTCTCTACACTAGGAGTACTTCTCACAGCTCACAGATTTTGTCAATGCATTTGCGATATTCTTCAAAGTGTCCACCTTTACCAGCAACATCCTTTTGTCTTCTATCATATCCCTCACAAAGTGATATTGAACATCAATGTGCTTTTTATTTCAATGATAAGCAGGGTTCTTTTCCAAGAAAATTGCACTTTGGTTGTCACAGTCTATCCTTCTAGCTCCCTGTACTAACCCCATACTTGAACACAATCTCTGCAACCAAACTGCATCCTTTCTTGCATGAGTGGCTTCCATGTATTCTTCCTCTGGAGTTGATAGTGCCACTACAGATTGTTTCTTACTCATCCAACTGACTACACCTCCAAATTGGTTAAACACATACCCACTTGTAGATCTTCTCTGATCCAAATCTCCAGCTGAGTCTGCATCAACAAAGCCACAAATATCCAACACTTTGTCCAATCATGTTCTTCCTTGGTAACGCAAACCATAATCACTAGTGCCACGCAAATACCTAAAAACCCGTTTCACTATTGTCCAGTGCTCCTTCCCTGGTTTTGACATAAACATGCTCAATACGCCCACTGCATGTGCAATGTCTGGTCTAGTACAGACCATCGCATACATCAATCTACTAACTGCACTTGCATATGGAACACGTGACATATCCTCTTCCTCTTCTTGTGTCTTGGTACATTGTTCAACAGATAGCTTTACACCTATAGGAATAGGAACATTCACCGATTTACTATCCTGCATATTAAACCTATGCAGTATTGTCTCGACATACTTCCTCTGGTTTAACCAAATCTTCCTCTTTGCCCAATCTCTTTTAATTTCCATGCCCAAAATAGAGTTTGCAACACCAATATCTTTCATGTCGAATTTGGAGGACAATTAGGTCTTCAAATCCTAGATAATTTATTTATCATTTGCAACCAGCAACATATCATCCACATACAAGACCATATAAATAACACGGTCACCAATTAATTTAAAATACACATAGTGATCTGCTTTGCTTCTGGTGAAGCCAAGTCCCCGTATAAAGGTATCAAATTTCTGATACCACATCCTTGGTGACTATTTTAACCCATACAGAGACTTCTTTAACTTTCATACCAGTTCTTTCTTACCCTTCACCGCAAAGCCTTCAGGTTGCTTCATGTATATCTCCTCTTCCAGATCCCCTTGAAGAAATGTTGTCTTCACATCCATTTGTTTTACCTCAAAATCAAAAGTAGCAACAACAGATAAAAGTAATATAATAGAAGTTACCTTGGCAATAGGAGAAAAAATATCACCAAAATCAATTCCTGGCACCTGGGAATAACCTTTTGCTACCAATCGAGCTTTGTATTT
>APFE030408948.1:0-15657 GCA_000404065.3 Pinus taeda | reverse complement strand
AGAGTTTTCCATCCTCTGAATCTACTGCTTCCTTCACAGTTCTGGGATCATCATCAATAATAGATAAAGCAAAATTTGAACAGAAAGCAGATGGACTATACCTTTCTGACTGCCTTCTTTCTTGAATTGATCTTCTTACACCCGTAGTTTGTGGCTCTTTATCTTCTGATTCCTCCTCTACTGTAGAGTTTGATTCTTCCTCCTTTAGTTCAAACTCTATCTTCTTAGGTTCCTTTGGTTGGACTTCATGTTTAATAACATCTTTCACCTCTCTGAACACCACACCTCAACTATACACAACCATCCTTGTTACTGGGTTCCAAATCTTATAACCCTTTAAACCATCCTTATACCCAATAAATATGCAATTTTCAGATTTACTATCCAACTTGGTTCGTTTCTCCTTTAGAACATGTACATATGCATCACATCCAAATACCCTCAGATGTGAAAGAGAGGGCTTCTTACCAGTCCATACCTCTTATGGAGTCTTATTCTCCAACGCTGCTAAAGGTGATCTATTGACCAGGTAACATGTTGTCTCCACCATCTCTGCCCAGAATTCCTATCCTAACCCGACAACACTGAGCATGCTTCTTGCCCTTTCCATCAAGGTCTTGTTCATTCTTTATACAACTCCATTTTACTGAGGTGTATATGAAGTAGTCTTCTGTCCTGTTATACCACACTTCTCATAGAATTCTTCAAATTCCTTACTGCAAAACTCTCCAACATTATCTGTCCTCAGCACCTTTATCTTCTTCTCTATCTGGTTTTCCACCAGCCTTAAATTCTTTAAACCTGTCAAAGACTTCGGATTTCTTCTTAAGGAAAAATATCCATGTATTCCTTGAGAAGTCATCTATAAATGATACATAGTACACAGACTTACCCAGTGATGGAACTTTCACAGGTCCAAACACATCACTGTGCACAAGCTCTGATATTTGTTTCGTCCTCTTACCACCAGAGGGGAAACTCACCCGATTCTGCTTCCCATATACACAATTTTCACAGAAATCAAAATCCAGAGAGCTATTACTCATACCTTCTACCATACCTTACCATGAAGTATTCGAAGACCCTTCTCTCCAATATGTCCAAGCCTTTGATGCCACAACATGGTCTTCTCTCCAGAGACCACTATATTTTCTGCTCCATTTTCAGGAACCATAGAACTATTGCACCCGTCAACAACAGTGCTACCTTGCAGCTTGTACAGAGTTCCAATCTGAACTCCCCACATCAATACCAGTGCTCCTCGAACCATCCTGCAGGTATCCTTCTCGAACACTGTCTTTACACCTGCATCATCCAACTTGCTTACAGAAATCAGATTTCTGGCCAACGCAGGAATATGCCAGAACACCCGGAAGGGTTCTAACCCTTCCACCTTGCAACTTCAACTTTACTTTACCGCGACCAATGATTCTAGCCTTCCTATCATCTCCTTAGAAGACATCACCACCATCGTATTTCTCATACTCACAGAACCACTCTCTATGGGGAGTGAAGTGAAAGGATGCACCTGAGTCAATCAACCATGCCTCATGATCTACATGTGTACTTGAAGAAGCCAAGTACACATCCCCACCTTCATCTGAGGTGGTTTTCGCCTCTGCAGAAGGAGCATCATCAGATCCCTTTCCTTTATCAGGAGCTTTAGATTTACACTCCCTTCTGAAGTGCCTTCCTTTCCGCATTTGCAGCACACCACCTTTGTAGGTTTTCCTGGAGATTTAGATCTCCCTCTAGATTTAGATCTCCCACTCGATGACTTATTTTTGTTTCTGTTCTGGGACCGTCCTCGTACAGACAAGGCATCACCATTCTGGTTGTCCATATTTTTCTATCTCATCTCCTCCGTCAACAAGGCTGAGACTATTTCATCAAATTGCAAATCAGTTGCATTGCTACCTATTGCAATAACCAAACTATCCCACGAATCTGGTAGAGAAAACAACAAACTGATGCACTTATCTTCATCTGAAGTTTTAATATCAACAGATGATAATTGGATTACCACAGTATTAAACACATTCAGATGCTCTGTCACCGAGTCTCCATCTTTCATCCTCAGGTTATACAGCTTTTTCTGCAGGAACAGTTTATTCACCAGAGACTTAGATTGGTACAAAGTCCCTGACTTGTCCCAAAAAGCCTTCGTCGTAGCTTCCCCTAATACATTCAGCAATACTGAATCTGAGACACACAATCGTATCATGCTCTTTTCCTTCCGATCCAACTTCTTCCATTCTTCATCGGTCACTCTCGTTGGTTTAATACCTGGATCTACTTCAATCCACTGATCTTTATCCACCAACCTCCATCTTGAGTTTCCACAACTCAAAACTCTGACCACTGAACTTCTCAATCTCTATCTTTCCGCTGCTCGCCATTTTCTTTCACCACCAGAATCGATCTCGCAGATCTCCCACTGAACAGGGTCTACCACAGGCTCGAGCCAAACCCCTCAGCAACAAAGGCGTCCCCTTGAAGCCAAAACAGCTCTGATACCAAATGTAGGTTTTAACCTCGTACAGAAATTACTTGCATACGAATTCTAAATCACAGAAAAATAAACAATGCGAGAGCATAACACATTAAAAACACATATGCACAGAGATTTTCCCCTGGATCCCAAAACCGGGACTACCAACTTGATTTTTCATTATATTCCTTTCAATGTTACAATACATATTTATACATGTCGAAGAATCCAATACCATGGACCGAAAACCATCACGTCCAATACCATGGACCGAAAACCATCGTGTCCAAAAAACATGTGCGAAAATCATGCACAAAACCATAGGTGGGTCCGCCCAACCTAACATAAGGACCAAAACCAAAATTTTCTGGGGCACTGCCCCAGACCCCATAAAGTGGGATTACGGGTACCCCTCAAACCCCCTATTAATTATGTGGAAAGAATATAACACAACCCAACAAGATCGTCATCCATTATCTATTGTGATTTCCACACAACATCTGCTACAAACTAGAATTGATCAGGTTCTTTAATCCCCAGACCCTTGAATATAGGCACCTTCATATCATTCGCCATACTGAATAGTGAAGGTGGAGATGGAGGTGGGGGTGTAGGTGTGTGGGGTGGAGGTGATGGAGGAGGTGGAGTGGATGGATGTGGTATTCCTGTAATACCCTAATCTATCATCTGCAATGCACCTAGGGGTGTCTTCAAATTATTACTTTCTTTGTTGCTATCAGACACTCCCAACAAAAGACTGTACTCAGCACTAGAATCTAGACCTCTTTTGAAATGTCTCCCACTTCGCATAGCTCCCATTAAGTCTCATCTAAACAATAATTTACTGGCATAACCTGTTTCTCACACAATAGTGTTTTAATCCAAGTTTTCATAGACTTTAGATACTTACCTCTTGGCCCTTTGAAAAACCAGCGTTCAACTTCACTATAACTGGCAGACATATCAATCACAAACATAGCCCAAAATACTATCGATCCAAAAATCAATAGCCTTCGTGACCTTGCTTTATGATCCTTCCAGGCCCTTCACTAACTCTGGAGTCCACACAACGGGGTTATCCAGCTTCGAGGTAGGTCTTCCATCTTCCAATTTATCCAACCATTCATATAATTCACACGGAAAAGAGCAAAAGAAAACTTCATGTTCCTCTGTATACAAGTATCTCTACAACCACTCTTCTTTCAACAGGCACAGATTCCTATTTTCTTGGGCTACAAACTCGTGTAGCTTCCGATCTATCCACTTTTCAATCTCCTTCTTAGTTGGTATCCACGTATTCCACATCACACATTCCTTATATAGATCTCGTTCTTGGAAATAGAACCATTTATTGGCTTGAGGAGGCTTGGACCCAGGTTAAGAGTTAGTTGTACTAAACAAAAAAACCCTACATTACCAGCCCATTTAGCAAAAACCTATGTAATGCTAGTAGCAGTCTCACCTGAGGCAGTATTGGAGGATGCTAGAACTAGGTTTCTACATCCAAAGGACTATGTGATGTGTTTCTATCAAACATTGGGCTTTTCTTGACCTTCGTGAACCCTAATCCTTAAAACTTAGAAATTGCAACAATTAAGAGTTGACATATTTATGCCCTTCGCCAATGACCCTAAATATTCATAACATCATATAAATACACAGATATAAGTCTTCGTGAATCTATTAAATACTTTTCCTGATTAATTGCATTCAACAGATCGAAAATATAGTAAATTCAGATAAGAGCAATAATACACAAATACATAAATACTTCTTCAAACAAACCTTTATTGTGCTTAGGTATTCAATTACAATTATTTCCCACCCTGCACACACAATTTCAGGGGCCCACGTACTCAGCTACAGACTTATCAAGGTCTCTAGGCACACAACTGCACAAGCCTTCCCCTTCACCCAAGAAGAGAATAGAAAAAACAAACCCAAACTTATCACTTTTATGCTCTTTGTTATCTTTCAATGACTCTTCTATGACTCCTTTTTATATGATTCTTCATTAGAATACCATGGTCTGAGAACCATGGGCGACTCACAAAATAGCTTGACTCTTAACAGACTAAGGGGTTTTAACATTCTAAAATCCCCTTTGACTCCTATTGACCTGCGTTACTTGCGCTCTTCTCCTCAATATGTGGATACTTTACAATAATTAACAAAAATTTACAAAATCTGATCCCCAGGGGACCCCATCCCAACACCAAGTTGCTTTTCTCAACACTGAAATAAGAATACTTCAACTTCATCCTCCATTTCATTTGTAGATTATGAACAAGGTGATGAGCCTCGATATTACGAAAAGAATGTTGCAACTCCCAAGTCTACCAAATTTAATTATCAACCTAGGGTTCATACAAACTTAATAGGTATCGGCACTATATGTGTAGCATACAATGTGACATTCCTTTTCTATCATGATGTAATGGAATGAATGTAATCAAATCAAATCTTAAACTAATTGTAGAAAATGAAATGCTCGAATTGGAAACTTAACCTATTGCAAGCAAGAAAATGCAAGGAAAGAAACCTATTCTAGTTTCATAAATTAAAGATCATCAACTAAATGTCAACAATTACATTTCAGAGAGCTTAGATCCATTAAAAAAGTTCATTGGATGTGGAAATCAAGAAAATCATCATTGTATTATCCAGTTCATAAATTTGTCCATTAACCCAAATCACTGAAATGTTTTGCAAGGGTAAAGAGGAAATTCCTAAGTGGTATTTATTCCCTAATCATTGATTTAGAACCTAGGGGTCCTTATTCAACCCTAATGGACAATAACCAAGCTTATTGACTGAATCTAGGGAAGTATATACATGTTGGAAGAGTACTACAAGAAACAAAAGATTTACTACAGGAAACTATAATTCACCGAATGACCAAGAAAATAAAATCCAAATTGGATGAAATAAATTTTTTTATTGAATAGAATGTATTAGGTCTCCATTCCAAGTGGAATCACTCAAAAAAACCTCTATTAACCCATGCTAAAAAAATAGCAAAAAATTACTAGTCTAAAATCTAGAAATTCGAGAACTAGTGAACTAGTAAATCTATCAAATGCCTAAACTAATCAAGTGAAAATGAAATGCGGTGATTTTTGTTATTAACTAGAATTTGTTTTTGTTCTAATTCAAGTGGAATCAACTTGATTGAAGCTTATTATTATGCTCTAAAAAATAAAAGAAATTTAATATTATTTGCCACAAAGGACTTCCAGAAATCTAGATTTGGAATAGGCAAACTAATCCAAGTAACTCAATGATTACTATGACCTTCCAAATTTGTTCCAAGGATGAAATGATGCTTGCAACCCTAAAAAAGAACTTACTTCAACCATTTAACCTAGTTCTACAACAAGAAATCGTCAATACTAAATGCAAAAATAGAAAAAAACAATAACAAGAGATGCATGTGAATAACAAGTGAAATGAAGAAAAGTAAATGATAAAAAAGGGACATAAGGCTCCTAAGATGGCCAAGCCGAAGTAAAATTAGTGTCCTATGGAGGAGACCAATATTTAGAAGTTGAACATGGCATCAATCTTCATTATTTCCATCAATACAATTACATCCCTGTAGAAAATGAAAGTGGATTTACAAAAATATGAGTTCTCTCCACAAGAAGAATAAGAAAAATCAAGCCCTAGAGGAAAATTCAACTTGGTCTTATACAAAATGATTAGGAGGAATTTACCATGAAAAGAGGAATCTTTCCCCACCAAAACTCCTTAATTAGTGGATCTAGTTCCCAATACTAGGAATCTACATTAAATGGAAAGAAACACATTCCTAGATTTTATCAATCATTGGAGCTCCAAAAACTGTGCAGCTATTTTAGAATATCTTCTTGATTTATTATTTAATATTGATCCTCCTATAGTAGGGAGAAAATCCCTAATTTATCTCCTCCTCCAAATCTTCATAATCTGCCCAATATTCTCACAATATTCCATGAAAATAAATAATATTATGCACAAATATGCAATTGTCCAGAAAACTTCCTAATGTACATATTCAAGTTAAAAATACATTATCTAATGAAAAAATAGAGGTTTAATGGTCCGAAGGATGGTCATATGGGCCTTAATTTATGTCTAATTTAGAGGCCCATCACACCCCCCTGTTGAAAGTGTTTCTCATTCTTTGAGAAACTTAATGACCTCATTGTGCCTTATTCATGGCCCTCGTGGCCTCTCTCTTGTGCATTCCTTTGTCTTTTCTCTTAATAATCTTGGTTGTAAGTTCTACAAGGACAAGCACAAAAATGTAGTTGTTATTTTCATGATTGATTAACAGTATTTTAAGAAAAAGCCATAACTTTCCTCTTTCCAAATGAACTTTGTTGGCTTGTAGATTCATTTCATTCATATCCTCTCCCTTTTTTCCAAAATTGTTTAGGCATAGAAAAATCATAGTGTTTCTCGTGACCATTAGCCTACCCTCTTCCCCTTATTCAAGATGGGTTCTTGAATACTTTTTAGTTTGGCAAGGTCTTCCACATCCTTTTCCAACCTCCTGATACCTTTTTCCACCATTTGGACACCTTTGAAACCTTCAAAATGCCTTTAGATGAGTACTAAGACATCATGTGGTAATTCTTGTAGTAACTACAGGAAACCCTGTAGCAATCTGTTTAAACCTATTTTGAGAAGAAATGATAGTCTGATCCTAGGGTAGGCCCTCAACTTGACTTACATGTCTTTCTCCCCTTTATATAACATCTTTTAGACCTTGGACAAAAGCTACAAATAGATTAGAGACCTCTTGGAAAGCCTCTTTTTATCACTGCAGTTTGAGTTTTATTTTGATGGTGAATGTGTTTTTTCCTTTTGTTGCCTTCTTCTTCTGTTTGTGGCCTAGATGACTGCCTAATGACTTTGGAGTTCTCTATTTTGATTAGGTCTCTATTAGGCACTGCCATTTTGGGTTTTAGCAGAATATGTTCCTTTCTTCATTCTTGTAGCAACAATATGCCTTCCTGTAGCAGTCATT
The DNA here is from genome assembly GCA_000404065.3 of Pinus taeda. Lineage (NCBI taxonomy): Eukaryota > Viridiplantae > Streptophyta > Pinopsida > Pinales > Pinaceae > Pinus > Pinus taeda. The sequence goes on along the minus strand of APFE030408948.1, from coordinate 8,152 downwards.
CCTTCTCTTTTAGGGTCTTCTAACTGTATGGGAGTGATGAGAAATTATGTAGAGGGTTTGGGGGATGATGCTAGGGTTGAGAGGGAGTAGTGTAGGTTTGTGAAAATGAAGAGGATGTGCTCTGTGTGTTTTTTCAAGAAATTTTCAAAGTGAGACCGAGTGTATGGTTTGTTCTTGAAAAATATTAAATTTTTTTTATGAAATGGGATGGATGAATGATGGATAGATAGTGGATATGAAGAGAATGGAGGAATTGGAGTGTTGTGGTGACTTGGCCTTTGCATAAATTTCTTCTTTTAACTGTTATCCCCATTCCTCAAAATATTCACCCTTCCTAATTTGGATTTTCCACATTGCATGAGTGAATGAGTTAGTTGTATTAACTAGTTGAAGGTGGTTGAGACTGCTAACCCATTTGTAGCTTATAAAACCTCATCTCCCATGCATTGATAACAAATTTCTAACTATAATATACTCAAGAGAAGAGGTCAATAATATTGCATACATGTACCTACCTGATGGTTGTTGGAGAGGCATTCACACTATTGTTGAGTTGATGATCGGTCCATGGTCCTCTAGAGGTGATAATTTCCTTTGTTTGCTTCTACACAGTTCTTAATAGTTTGGTGATTCTAAACCTCTGTCTTCCAGCTACCATGAGCAACCTTTCATAGTCAAATCTGACCTTCTTAGAGTGTTGGGCTAGTCCATGGATGATGTTCACCATCCCCACACTTTTCACAACTGTCATACCCCTTACCAACACTTCATTTCACCTTCCCTACCTTCCTATAGCCTTCAACTAATTTCCTATAGAAATCCAAATCATCCTATAGTTACTACAGGAAACCCTGTGGTAGCCTATTTAAACCCATATCTCCCAAATGGTATATTATATTGACCTAAACTTTTCTACACATGTTTCCATCATCCTTATGCATCTCCCCATAAAAGCAATTTGGCCAATGGATGCACAAATCTCGAGAAATATTAAAAATGGATGTAGGTGATGGAGGTTGTTTCTCAAAAACTGTGCACTGGAATTTACTAATTTTTTTTATGAATGTTACCATCATCCATATGCATCTCCTCATGAAACCGATTTGCAAATGGATGCACAAATATGGAGAAAATTTAAAAATGGTTGTAGGTGATGGAGTTCGATTTCTTGAAAACTATGCATTGGAATTTGTTGAAATTGCTTGGGCATACTATTATCATCCATATGCGTCTCCCCCTGAAATAACTTGGAAAATGGATGCGTGGTTTTCAAGATATGAAAATAAATAAATAAATAAATGATGCTCTATGTATTTCTATTTCTTGTAGTAACTACATGATTTAATACAATATTTTAGGACAACAAGGAAAATGAGTGGTAAAAGTTTGGAAATGATGAGTGGATGGTGGAAATAGATGAATGTGATGGATTGGCATGGTGTTTTTCTTGTTAGATCATTTGAGCAAAGGAGGAAAATTTTAAAATTTGATGTCTTTGGACTAGGCTTATGATCTACTTTTCTTTTGGTAGCTAACTTGTTTTTGTTGCTTGCAGAGGTTGGACAACACCTGCATTCATGAGAGAGAGATACATGGAGAAAAGAGTTTTTTCTTCTTCTTTTTTATTCTAGGCCTGCTAGCCACCTCAATGAGGCTTTCAACTAGTAGGTCTACCTAGGCACCTCAAAGGAGGTTTTCATCTAGGATCTTTTCTTTTTCTCTTTTTTCTCTTTTTTCCAACACATTGACTACCTCATGGAGGTTTTCAATAAATGAGCCAATCTCAAACGTCTCAAAGTAAGTTTTCATTTGAGATTTTATTTTTTCCTCTTATTTTTCATTTTTTATTTCTTTTCCTATCCTACTGTACTTGAAAAAATAAAATCATTTTCAAGTGTCAGAATACTTCCAATGGAGCCACTTGCATAACTGGATGACACATAAAATCTTGTGTAGGCTTGAAACATATTCTTTGAAATGTACCTGAATGTAAGAGACCAAATTCTTTTACTTTGACGATATCAAGCACAATTGAAGAAAAGAGTATTACTGCAATTTAGTGACTATTTGGAACCATATTTCAATATAATTGTGATGTCCCTGGTCCACTTGTTGGTTTGGATCATATTGGATGTCTTCTTCTTCCATGAAATTCAGATCTTCTTCTTTTTGTTGATTCTTCTCCTGAACATATAGAGGATCTGATCATAAAGATGAGGGAACTTTCCCAATCTATGATTTTGATGTCTTCTCTTCGTCAAGTGTAGCCCATGACTCTTTGGTCTTCTCATTTGAATCTCCTTTTTCTACATGTTGTCCTTCAATGATATCAAAAGAATATATTTCTTGTGATACTCTTCCTGAGCTAAGATGAATACGATTTATATCAAGAGGATATGTTTGGAAGTGTTGTACCTCAGCATTGTAAGTGGATTGAGCTACTTCATTGTGTGGGTTTGAGAATGGTGGTATGAATAGTTGAATGGGAGTGGATATTTGAGATGGATGTGGTTAGAGTTGTGGTTGTGGTGGAGGTGATGGTAGGGATAACATGGAGTTTGCTACAGAGGATATTGAGGAAAATATTGAGGATATTGTGGATGGCTCCCATAAGTTCCTTGCCAACCTTTTTGCCAAGATTCGTTTTGGGGTTGAGATGGCCAAGGTTGCCAAGGAAAGGGTGTGTCTCAATTACTTTGAGATGGATGTGCATAAGCTTGAAATTGTGAATTAGGCTCTTGCATCATATCAGGTTGAATAGGCTTACATGGTCCTCTTGAAGCTACATAACATAGTTGCATTGGTAGTTGACTTACTCCATTGTCCTCTTGGTAAACTTCCTTCAACCTTGGTAATGAGGGGATATATTTAACGTCTTGTGATTTTGCATGAGAACACAAAAATCAACATCTTCTTTTCACTCCTTTTTTATTCCTAACATTTCTACTTGTTCACTTAGATTGCTAAGAATTTATGTTTTAAAGTTTACCAAGCAAATTTCCAAGTTTAGCTTGACTTACCGATCTTGATGCTAACTGACGTACTCTTGCCCTTCGTCTTGAATGTGTTTTCATGTTTCACAAATTTCTTCAAATGATAGTTGGTATGCATCACCTCTACTTATGAGATCAAGGAGATCAATCCACTCATCCCTAATTTTTCTAAGTAAGAGGGTTTTGAGTGTGTCACATCCTAAATAATGTAATTTTTCCCTCTTAACATTATGCATGAACCTCTATATTAGATCCTCAAGCCTCTCATCTTCTTTTTGATTCATTCTAAATATTTCTTCTTTAAGATTATGATCTTTATATTTTTCTAGAAATATATTTTGCATATCATTCCATGATCTTATTGAATTAGTCCCTAAACGCATAAACCATTTAAGATCTCTATCCTTCAATGTTGCTAGAAACAATCTAAGTTTTTTAGTATTTAATAAGTAATCACAAGATCTACAAAGGATGTCAAATTCAAAGAGAAAGGTTTCTGGATCCTTTCACCTTTGACCATGAAATTTTGGAAGAAAATATGGAGGGATGTTCTTTATATGCACACTGACATAAGTATCTTGAATGGGAAATCCAAGAGGATATTCTTCATTGTCATCATTTCCATACATTTCTTCTTCCTTATCTTCCACCTCTTCTTCTTCTACCTACAAAAATGAATGGTGATGTGGCTTTTCTGCACCACGTGATCAAATGGGGGCAGGGTTGTGTTGGAGAAGTATTTTTAATTTTCATTGTTGAATCAGAATGAAAACGCAATGAAATTTTCTATTTTTTAAATGGCATATGCCTAATGAATTTTTTTTTATTTATGCAGAAAGTAAAAGAAATGAATCAGCTAGGGAAGAAAACATTCCATACTTTGACACCTCCTTGGCAACGACACCAAAAAGTGATGAGCCTCAATATTGGAACAAGAATGTTGCAACTCCCAAGGCTACCAACTTTAATTATCAACTCGTGGTTCATACAAACTTAAGAGGTGTCATAACTATATGTGTAGCATACAATGTGTCATTCCTTTTTTGTCATGATGTGATGGGGTGAATGTAATAAAATCCAATCCTAAACTACTTGCAGAAAATGAAATGCTCGAAATGGAAACCTTAACCTATTACAAGCAAGAAAATACAAGGAAGGAAACCTATTCTAATTGCATAAAGTAAATATCATGAACCAAATGTCAAAAATTACATTCCAAAGAGTTTATATCAATTTACAGAGTTCATTGGATGTGGCAATCAAAAAAATCATCATTGTATTATCCAATTCATAAATTTGTCCATTAACCCAAATCATTGAGATGTTTTGCATGGGTAAAGAGGCATGTCCTAAGTGATATTTAGTCTTCTCTAATCATTTATTTAGAGCCTAGGGGTCCTGAATCAACCCTAAGGGACAATAACCAAGCTTCTTGAGTGAATCTTGGCAAGTATATACATGTTGGAAGAGTGCTACACGAAACAACAAATTTACTACAGAAAATTATAATTCACCAAATGACTAAGAAAATCAAATCAAAATTGAATGGGAATTTTTTTTTATTGACTAGGATTTCATAGGTATCCATTCCAAGTGGAATCACTCAAAAATACCTATGTTAACCCATGCTAAAAAATAGCTGAAAATTACTAGTCTAAAATATAAAAATTCGAGAACTAGTGATATAGTAAATCTATCAAATGCCTAACCTAATAAAGTGCAAATGAAAAGGGATAATTTTTGTTATTAACTAGAATATTTTTGTGATATAATTCAAGTGGAATCAACTTGATTGAATTTTTTTAGCATTCTCTAAAAAATAGCATAAATTTATTGTTATTTTCCACAAAGGACTTCCAAGAATCTAGATTTGGGAATAAGAAAACTAAACCAAGTAACTCAATGATTACTATGACCTTCAAAATCTTTTCCAAGGATGAAATGATGCTTGTTACCCTGAAAAATAACTTACTTCAATCATTTATGTAGGAATTTACAGGGTAAGTTCCTCAGATAGAACACCAAAAGGACATCGCTCAGAAACAGATCACAGATCAATAGACCAGTATTTTTGACGTGGTTAAAACCCTCAAAGAGGGAAATAGTCCACGGCCTGAGCCAATGCGGCCACTTCAGGAAATTTATTAATAAAAGAATGAAAATTTACATAAGCTTCTCTCATGAACAGTTAACCTACAAATGACCCTCTATGCTCTTTAAATAGAGATCATGGACCAATCGGGTGTTAAGCCACGGATCAAGTGTCGGTAATACCAAGGAGAGAATGAACCGTCGGATCACTACATATCGTGACCGTCGGATTGTAAGTTACAAAATGTACAACGGTAAAGAAACACACTTTACCTAACTCTATCCCTAACTCTATACTAGACCAAGTTGAACTTAACTATTCCTATGTGTCGGAATATCCTAACATCCCCCCTTAAGAACAACTTGGGATAGGATTGAAGGATTTACAAATATGACACAATAGGAGAAGGAAGGAGGCACTAGAGCCTATCCCCCCTTAGTGACAACTTCCTAAACTCCAACAATAAATCGAAGTTTAGTAAACTTCGCCTCTGTGAGAGCCTTTGTAAACATGTCTGTAACTTGATCATCTGTTGAACAATATTGCACTTCAAGAACACCGTCATGAATGAGCTTTTTGATGAAGTGCATGTGTATTTCAATGTGTTTGCTACGCTAATGTTGGAATGGATCTTTGCATAGTTGAATGGCACTTTGATTGTCACACCAAAGTGTAGTTGGATGTTGCTGCTGAAAGCCAAACTCTGATAGAATCTGTCGAAGCCACAAGGCTTCCTCACTAGCTTCTACGGCACCACGATACTCTGCTTTTGCAGAAGAAAGAGAAATGGTAGCTTGTTTCTTGCAAGCCCATGTAATAGGTCTTGAACCAAGAGTGAACACATAACTGGCAGTAGACTTCCGATCATCAAGGTCACCAGCCCAATCAGAATCAGTGAAACCAACCAATAGAGGAGATGCTTCAGCATTCTAATGAATTCCAAACTGAACTGTACCTCGAACATAACGAAGTATTCTTTTAGCTGCTTTCCAATGACCTTCATGTGGGGTTTGCATAAACTGAGCAACAAGGCCAACAACAAAGGAAAGGTCAGGACGAGTATGGGTTATATACAAAAGTTTCCCTACAAGTTGACAGTATAAGGTAGCATCAACTTTAGGGGAAGGACAAGTGACTGAAAGTTTGACTCCGAAGTGAAAGCGAGAAGGAGCTGGTTTACAGTCTTCCATGTGAAAATGGCGTAGAAGATCACAAGCATACTTGGATTGGGAAAGGGAAATACCTTCCTTGGATTGCAAGACTTGAAGACCGAGAAAATAATGTAACTGTCCTAAGTCTGTCATTTCAAACTTCTTTTTAAGGCTGGAATTCACATGGTTGATAAGGTTGGGATCACTACCAGTGAGGATAAGATCATCAACATAAAGAACAAGAATGATAAGAGACTTGCCCACTTTCTTGGTGTAAACAGTATTGTCAGAATGACACCTAGAAAAGTCAGATTCTAAAAGAAAGCTATCCATTTTGGCATACCAAGCTCGAGGAGCTTTCTTGAGACCATAAAGGGATTTCTTAAGCCAACATAAAAGACTGGAGTATGTTTGTATAAAGCCAATAGGTTGTTCCATATAGATTTCTTCATGCAAGTCCCCATGCAAGAAGGCGGATTTAACATCCATCTAATGGACTTCCCATTTGAAAGAGGCAACAAGGGAAAGAACAAGGCAGACAGAGTTCATTTTGGCAACAGGGGAGAAGGTTTCAGTATAGTCAATGCCTTCAACTTGTGAAAAAACCTTAGCAACAAGACGACCTTTATGTTTATCAACTTTCCCATCTAGTCCATACTTGGTTCAGTAAACACATTTGCATCTAACAAGTTTTCATCCCTTTGGTAGAGGAACAAGATCCCATGTATCATTTGCAAATAATGAAAAATATTCTTCATTCATACATGCATCCCAATATAGATGGCCTGAAGCTTCTGCAAAGGTGTCAAGATCATAATTCACTAAGACTTGAACCAGTAAAGAAGAGGCTCTATCGAACTGAGAACATGTACGTGTTGATCTGTAGGATCACCGGCAAGATCACCTGCAGCATCCCGAGTAGCACGGACCCATTTTGGAAGTGAAGGAGCTGAAGGAGAATCCTGAGAAGGTGGGGGAGGATTGTCATCCTCGCTTTCATAATCTGAAGAAGAAATATGTTCAAAAGTAGAAGAGATAGAGAGAGGTGGCACATTCGCCGAACTAGACTCGCAGGCCGATATATTTTCATCAAACTTTACATCTCTTCTAATGATAACATTTATGGACTTAAATGGAATAAGTCTATATCCTTTGACATCTTCAGAATATCCAACAAAAATACATTTTTCACTCTTTGGTTCTAAGGTTTTATTTTTCTCATCTGGAATATGGGCCCATGCTTCACTTCCAAAAACACGAAAGTGACTCACATCTGGTTTAATTGAGCTCCATGCTTCTTCAGGAGTGATATTCTTTAAAACTTTAGTAGGAGTGCAATTTATTATGTAATTTGCACAGTTAATTGCTTCTGCCCAATAATTAAGACTAAGTCCTTTAGATTGAAGCATACAATTAGCCATTTCCTTTAAGGTGCGATTCTTCCTTTCAAGTACACCATTTTGTTGTGGAGTATATAGAACAGTATGTTGCATTTGAATTCCATTCTTAGTGCAAAAGTTGATGAAGTCATTTTTAACATATTCTCCGCCATTATTAGATCTTAGCTTAAGAATTTGATGTCCAGATTGTTTTTCAACAAAGGCCTTAAAGGCTAAGAATTTGTTAAATACTTCACTCTTGAGTTTTAAGAAGTATACCCAAGTGCATCTGGAGAAATCATCAATGGAAGTTAAGAAATACTTATAGCCAGAGAAGGAAACAACTAGAAGTGGACCACATAAATCACTATGCACAAGTTGTAAAGGGGTCGAGGCGTGCCAAGAGGCACGTTTTTCAAAATTGTCTCGATGATGTTTTCTGAGTACACATCTGGAACAAACACCATCTCTGCAAGATACCATTGGAAGACCTGTCACCATATTTTCTTTACATAGATTCTGAAGGGAGCAATAGTT
>APFE030408932.1:0-10460 GCA_000404065.3 Pinus taeda | reverse complement strand
ATCTTATCCAAGGGACATTCCTTTAGTAGGTGTTTTATTCTACATTTTGGGTAGAACATGGCCAAGGCTAATTATTTTTCTTCCCTTTTATTCTTCATTTATAGTGTGTCCAATTGGGAGCTCAGAGAATTGAGTCTATTGGTTTTGAAATCTTCCGACATGTTTCTAATATTTTCTCTTGTCACCCCACTTCCATCATCCTTGCCAATTCTAATAAACACATCTTTAGATCCTCTGCCAAATTTTGAAGTTCAGACATTCCCACCTCCCAATAGGTCGAGGAGTTCAATGAAATAATCTCAAATTCCTCTTAGTAATAAGACTAATAGTGTCTTAGGAACCAAATTTTCCTACCTTGATATGTGAATATTATAGTTAAACTGTTCAACATATTGTTCAATGCTTTTGCCTTCATTTTAGGTCATTCTAAATTTTGGGTAATTCTAAAGACCTATTTTCTTCTTTCCTTACCCTTACAATAACCTTGGCTACTTTTCCATAAATTTGTGCGTCATTTGACTCAAAGTGTGGATGATACCCTTTTCCAAGACTCATGAGCTAGCATAATGCAACGCTCTTCAGTGTGGAAGGAAGTAATTTCAGCTTCTAAACATAAATTACAAGTCATGACTCGTGCAGAGTGCGTCAAATTTGAGGAATGTGATAGGATTCTTTGGATAAACCATGAAAACTTGGTAAAATGGAGTGTGAAATGTTCTTCATCTTGGTCTCTTCGTCTAACTCAAGGGTAGGAAACTAAAATATGGTTGTTTTTTCCTTGACTTCGTCGGCCATCTCAACGTGGGGCTTGTCTTCTTCCTCTGAAGGTGCTTTGGGAGAGTCTAGGAGAGTCAACTCTTCAAAGTCGAATTGTTCACTGGTTATATCTTAGTAAAATAGTGTCACCATTGGTGCAAAGGATGAAGCTTATGCAACCATAGGCTCATGGCTAGAGACTTCATGCTTCTTTTTTAAAGAGAGCCAGTTGTGGGAGTCAATTAGTTTAGTTGACTATGTCCTTTCTCTTCTTGAGACTGACTTGTACGGTTAATTTTCTGGGATTTTTTTGTAAGTCTACCCTGTTGATCTCTAACTTTGGGCATGAAAAATTAAGGAAACATTTTAATTAAGGTAATTTTTTGTAAAAATAAATTGATTGCATTAATCTACTGAAAAATAAATCCTCGTTGCCAAAGCAAACAATAAAAATCAAGCAACAAAAAATGATCGCACTATTAACAACTCCTTGAAAACGGCGCAAAAAATGACAGGCCTTCCAATTACTTTCTAATTGTCCATAAAGAAAACCAAAATACTACATATTTAATTATTAACCAAGGCTCGTATAGAACTTGTGAATTGTTTTGCACCGTTTGTTCTAGTACAATATGTAGTTGTAGTGTTATAAATTAATGTCACAAGGCAAGATATTCAGATGATTCCACAAGTCACCAAGAGAAATCCACACCACACTTGCAATCCAATGCACATTTTGGAAGAATGTAAAGAGCACACTTTCATGAAATAAAATTCGCACTCGTGGATAGTAAATCATACAAAGATCAAAAATGACTTGTTCTAGTATTAAGATAACCTTGGTTATTGTAACAAGAATGCAGTTGCATGTGAAATGTAATGCAATAAATAAAAAACTATCAAACAACACTCTGTTCATGAAGGAAAAAGAACCATGAATCAATGTTACAAACAAAATAATCAAATTGAACCAAATTAAAAAGGGAGCATTTCTAGTCCTAGAAAATATAGTATTCTTGTGTTAGCGCAAAGTTGTAGCAACAAGAGTTGGAACAACAACCTAAGTCATGAATTTCTATATAAATCTCACCACAATGATTAGTTCTTAATTAATAACAACAGTAATGACTGAGTTGTAGCAACAAACCTATGATACAAAGTTGCAACAATAGGAAAAAATAGAGTAATTATAGAAATAAACTAAACTATAAATAATGTTGCAACTATAATACGAGTACAAATAATACCTGGCTAAGGAGGGCTTCTTACCTCCTTAAATGGGGAATTAGTTTAGAAAAACAATAGAACACTAGATACTCAACACACCATTGATTGAACAAGAATGGAAAGGAACATTATATTGTAGAAAACTAGAAATACAATAAAAGACTAGTTTCAATTCTCTCTTGATTTGATCCTCACTAATTTGGATTTCGTAGCCCAAGGAGAGGAGTTTTTTTTTATATTTAACGTTTACTATATAAATTAATCAAATAAGTTGATGGAAAACCATGAGAATTAGGTTATTCCATCACGTTACATTAGCTTTCCAAAAGATATAAAAAAATTGGGCATACGCTGACTTAATCAACTATGTGACAAGTGGCGACTTAGTCATCATCCTTTCCTAGGTGCCTATTTTCCCTTATCACTTTCCTCTGTGAGAAAATCAAGTTTATGACTACCTGATGATCCATAAGCAACAATTTTTTGGTTGACTAATGTGTTGGCACAATTGTCGCATATTTGCAACATCATTCTCTAGAGATGGAACACTTGTGACCACAACTCAGAGTTGCAACATCTGTGCTCAGAAGAGTTATAGCAACTACACTCTGGATTTAGTAGCTATAGAGACAATTGTAACACTTGTGATTGGAAATTACCCTATGCGGTCTTGTTTCTAGTATACCACTCTTAGTACAAAAGGGTGACAACTTCCTGAAAATGTGTAACAATAAGCATTGAAATGGCATATTAAGAGGAGAATCATACCTTGAACAAAAATGCATCACTGTGAATGAAAAATATATTAAGATGAGATGGAAACATGAAAAATATGGACAAAAAGGTATTGCATTGGTGCTAAAAATATGCCAATTTGCGCACTCACCATTACCCATTAGTGGTAACCAGAGATGATAAACGAATGCCTTTTTGTCTCTTAAGCTCAATAATTTCTAGTAGTTTTGGTCATTATAAGCTATAAATAGTTCGATTCTATATTTGTTGTCAAATATATGAAATTTAGGGAGTCCAAAAAAAAACTAATGGATAGGACCTTAGGACATTAATCAAGTAAACTTGATCAACATGTCTAGATGCAGAAAAGATACTCACAATTGTGACATAGTTTGACCACACCATTAGCTGGTTTTTTTTGGCTCAGGGAATGCACACCCTATCTCAATAAATGTTTCCTCAAAAAATACATGCCCTACCTTAGGAAATGAACATCTTTCTTGTGATGCTTCAATAATTTAACTTTTGATATGTTATATCTAGACATCTTGCTAGCAATGATTTTATCCATAGTTGTCCACTATGATCGTATTGGAACATAGAGAATCCATATGGTCATGAAATTCGTTTATTCTAATTGTGAGTTGTTGGTATGCCTTGAAAACATTGTTAATGATAACTCTTCTAGGAGAATCCATGAATAGTGAAAGTAAGACATCGACTTCCACTTCACTATTAAATATTCCTTAACTATTTTTTTAGATTAAGGCCAAAAAGTTGAATCTTCATCATTGTTTGCATTTGTTATCCCATTTGGCAATCTAAATTTTTATCAAACTCAACTATGATTACTTTTATTAGTGAAGAATATTATTTTAAGACCATATTTCTATTTTTTTTATTAGAGAGGTTGATTTTGTGAACTTATGATTGTCTAGATTACATTCTTATATGCTTTCTATTTAAGTCTTAACTATGATGAATGCATAAAATTTCTTTCTTGTTTCAATAACCTTTAAATTAGATAATAATTAGGTACAAGAATACATGTGTTAATTCTTAGTAACTATTTATTCTAAAGATTTTAATATATTGTATTTTTTATTTACTAATTGTTGAATTCTATGAACTATTTCTTTGATTCAATTACTAATCATCTACTTGTATCTAGAACATATAATTTGTTACTAGCTATCTACGATAAATATAATAATACATAATAGTAGTTAGGATATATATTTATAATAGTAAGCATATTATAACTTTATGTCATATATTTTCCCTTTGGATTTATATTTTATTGTATCCAAAACCATACATGTAGACACACTCATTTAGTATGCCAATATTAACTAGTATATGGGCTTAGTTGACTCAAAGAAATTAAACATTTATAATGAAATACAACACAACATTTACCACAAATGTATGTGCCTCAAAAGTAGTAAGGGACCTTATATTGAATGCATTGGAAGCATGGCCTTCAGTACAACATCAATATTTTTATTTTTATGTTTTTTTGTCATAACTCTTACACACGTGACGAATATCCAAAAAAACATGCTCGTTCATTCTACATCGCACATGCATGTCCCTTTGACACTATTCCCATGCAAAGTGCTCATAATATCATCGCTTTCCTAATAGATAAAGAAGATGAGTGTTCATCACAAGTATGACCAACAACTATAGTTGTTGTAGGTGCACCATTGTAGACATCGATGAGGCGATGGATAGGTGGTGGATAAAATCCACTCAAAATTTCCACATGGTTGTTCCATGTGTTGAAAAAATGACACATACTTTTTTCAACTGAGCTCTACAACATGGGTCATTGAAAGGTTTATGCAATTAAATCACTCCATAGTTGACATGTGTCAGTTTTAATCCATCCATCAATGACATATAATTGTTTTCTATTGAGTTTTAATGGCACGACTCATTGAATGTTTGGTGTGATTAAATCACTCCACAAATGTATGTGGCAATTTTGTTCATTGCAAGAATGACCAATTGATATTACCATTCGCAGTTGTGATGAAAGAATTTAGATAAATAAGACTAGTTGTTATCATTGGAACATAAATAAGTATTCATCAAATTGTTGTCAGAATAATGTCAGAAAGTACACCATGTGTGCTAGTGCATGTAGCTCTAAAGCCCTACTTTTAGGCCTCTAATTGTTTTTTCCAAATTTGGAGGAGTTCAATATTCCTCTTCTCATATGACTCTTCATCTCTGATGTGTGAAGTTACTAGATTTTGCACTGCCCCAAATTTTTACTTACTGTAACTATTCACTTTTATCTTACAATTTTTGCTCAAACGATTTCTTATAAATCAACACAATACATTTATATACTCTTTATACTTTTAAGATAAATTATGGCCCATGGTAGTTTAGTGTGTGAACACTACTCTAATAGCACTTTGTAATGGGCTCAACACCTTAAAAGGTAATTCTTAGTATATGATCACAATATACTCATTAATGGTTTTCCAGTGATTGTAATTTTATTAAATTTTGAGCCCAAGGCAAAAGGTTATGGCCCTTCAAAGAATTATAAGATTTTCTTTCTCTTCTTTTCATTTCCATGTAGAATTTTAGTTTATGCCTACATATCCCCAAGTCTATGGGGAATTTTTATAGTGCCATATCATCCTTGTATGATCTATCCTCCATTGCACACTTATTGAGGCATTGTCTTGTAATTTATATGTTTTATGTCTATTTGTTGTCACGTTAGTGTTTGAATTTATTTCATTTTTAAAACTATTTCTTATATGACATGTCATGTGGGAGATAACCTTCTCCCTTGCAACTTGTAACACTCCCTAACACCTCGTTGTACTAATGAGGCTATGGAAGGTGTTATTGTCATCCTAAATCCAATTCTCATTGTTTACCAAGAAAATGGGGTCATAAATATGCCTTTCTCTAAAGATTTACAAAATTAGATACTAATTTTGTGATCACGTTCAACTTTCTGACGATGTAAATTTCTCGTTGATCCAAGTCCTAGATCAAAAGTTATTCTGAAAAGAAAAAAAAAATCCAATTAACCTTTGCCACATTAACTTTAGCGTTCCACATGGTATATGTGTGGTCATTGAGTTACTAGCGGGTCCACCACACTAGTTTTAGGCTTATGTATCATATGTATATATAATCATATTGCGTGAATTAAATCCACATCACATAGAACACATAACTCATATTAAAATTCACACCCTACATTTTATATAACCCCATTACATGTATCAAATTTCATGTCACTCAGACATTTAAACACACACACACACACACACACATATTTATGTTGATCATAAACACATTTCATATATTATCTGTCCCTGCCATATGCCATTCCATCAAATTGAAAACCAATGAAAGTCGTCACTGATATGCTAGTGGACCTCCCCCTCACCACACTTTGACATTAGCCAACCAACAACGACACAAATTAGAAAGTGGGGTCTAAGCCCTGAAGGCTACTAGCCTAGATGTAGGATACGAACCCACCCCATCAAGGACCAAGGGTTGCAACAATAACGAACTCAAACGCAATGGAATCTGGCATGATGTCTAGATGATTCAAGAGTATGGTGGGACTGACCAAGGCCTACGTCCATCATGGTTTCCAATGGTGATAACACTCAATTATATGCACCCCCCTCGGGTTTATAGGCAGTGATGAAATACATTTAAAAGTGTGGGGGGTTGGGCCCCACGGGAGTCTAACTCGTTTAGCATCAAAGTGCCACGTAACTCATGATATTAATTCATGCTTAGTAAATTATCAACACGATGTGGCAAATTACATAGCTAGAGTGGTATCAGTTAGTTAGATGTCTATAAGGAAGCACACGCCTAAGGGGCTATGACATGAGAAAATGAAAACAAAGATGTAACTAGCTAACCATGCATATCAAGAGCTGGTAGCATGTATTATTTATATTAGCTCATATGGTGATTATTATATAGTTCCTTTATTTGTCTTGAGCGTAATTGAAAAAATTGAAGATTGTTGCATATTCACGAAATAGTAATTAAGCTATAACATGCATGGAATTGTAAGTTAACCACTTAGTACTAATTCATGACAGAACTTGGAAAATTACTTTGAGAGAGAGAGAGAGAGAGAGAGAGATATACCATGGATATACACCACTTACACTACACAACCTCTTGCTTGCAAGACCCCCAGAGAGAGAGAGAGAGAGAGAACATTATGGTATTTTTTATACCAGGTTACGTGACATCATGGCTACCTACATATATTATTCCAATTTATTTGGAGTTAAAGGTTATGATTAAGATCATATTACCATGGAGATACACCACTTGCACTACACAACCTCTTGTTTTCTAAGACCCCCAGAGAGAGAGAGAGAGAGAGAAAGAGAGAGAGAGAACATTATGGTATTTTTTATACCAAGTACATCATGGCTACCTATCATATATTATTGCAATTTATGTGGAGTTAAAGGTTATGATTAAGATCGTATTACCATGGATATAGACCACTTGCACTACACAACCTCTTGCTTTCTAAATCTTTATTGTCGTAGTCTGATTGAATTTAGCCTATCCATACTAAGTGACGATCAACTACTCAGCTTCCAATGACATCCCAATACAATATCATAAAGGAAAAAACAATTTGTATCTACATACCCTGCACGAAATATCCTTGATTCTTGAAGAGGGTGATAAAGGCATAGATTAGCTTCTATCAAGTCTAATTACGGGCTCACAGGCCTTGTTTAGTCTATTACAATTTCTTATCTATTCTGTCACCATGTCACACACTTTTTAATCTGAAGAAGTGTGACGAGGGTGACTTTGAATTGTTTGTAAACTTGAAAACTAACTAGCTTATAGGAAAGGCTCTAACTTGTTAACTCACTTATGTGTAAAGAATAGATATTTTACATAGGATTTGATCTTTGATCCTTGATCTAGTGTAAGAATTTAATGTGAGACAACAATAGACAATAATTATAGTGGACTATCTTATTAATTCCCACAACCTAAAGGGCATGAATATGATCATATCTTGTAGAAGTATGCTTAAAGATTAATTAAATATAATCACTAGATAAACCTATCATACGTGGAACATGACTTGGACTTCAAATATAATTGAAGGTCGTGTTATCACTCAGGTTGTCCCTAAGCTCCTAAAGGGATACGGCTGAGGTAACCACAAACCAATCTTTGGATTACAGGTTCTAGCCCACCTGTAATCAGAGAGGGCTCTCTCTTGATGATTTAGCTTTGTTGATTATGATTTTAGGCTAGCTATTGGGTTCAATGGGTTTTTTTTAGGTTTGGATGGTGTTTGAATGGAAGGAAGATGCATTCGAGCAAAGAGGCAGGCATAGAGTGATAATTTTCAAACCATTGGGCATGGAGTCAAGGAGTAGGAATGCGGGTAGGCTTTCTCAATCACAGAGGAATATGGAGCAGGGTAGCTGCACATGAAACAAACTTCAAGCTAAAGAGATGGAGTGAAATGTAAGGAATGAGAGGCAATTAAGAATCTCTCAATTAGCTTAACAGAGGGAAAGAGGATGAGCTCTATCTAGGGGCAGTTAAGAATCCCTGGATAACTATCACACATGGTGAATTAGGGCAAATATGAGCTAGATGGAATTCATATTTATGCCTAAAAACAGATGAAAACATAAAGAAACAGCAGAAATTGAGCATAGAGTGCACTTAAACAAATTCTAAGCTACTCTTTCTTTCTGCTGCTTAGATAATGATATATGAATGGAAAGACAGAGGTAAGAAACACTTATTGAGTCATGTATCAGCACAATAATTCCACAGTCACTCTTAAACCATTAAACACAGTACACAATTCATTTTCCAGGCTCGTAAGCAGTCTTTGATTATAGAAATTATCAAACATACAGTGCGAGTCTCTGCTCAAGCAAAACATCTAACCAACAAAAACCAACCCTCGTTACATTGTTCTAGGCCCTCTTTATAGGTAAAATATCCTGAATTATTTATTACAACCGACCTAAACAGGTCTGCGGGAAAAGGTTTTTAAAACCTAAACTTGTGCTGGAATTAAATGCGAGTAAATATCCTTTGGGTTGCGCCAGAGGCAGCTAGATCAAAATGAGTTAATACAGTGTCTTTGGTGACCTGGTGCAGCGGTTCTGCAATAACTGTGCTTTGAGTTCTGGTCCATTGATCTCATGTGAGTTTTAATGTGCAGTCATTGTGATGATGAGCTTTGAATGGTTCCTTAACTGCTTCATGACTTTCAAGGTTTTCCTTTAATGTTTCATTCGCCTCGAGCCCTGAGAAGATTTTCACTGATACACTTCGCCGCAACGCTGATACTCTTTGACATGGTTTTTGGCTTCACATCTGCTTTGATAGTCTTCAATGCCTGAACCGGGTCTCTCTCTTTCTTCTGATACGCTGAAATTTGCAAAATCGGGCCTTTTCTGCCTTTTTCGGCACAAAAATGGCTGAGGAATCAAAAGATTCCCTAAAGATTCCCCAATATGGCCTATTTCTCGTAGAATCGCGCATCGAAAACTGCCTCAGAATTTGAATCTGGGCCTCCTAAGATGCATTTTCGCGCTTGCGAGCCTTTCTTTAGCGGGTGATGTCAGCGGGGTGATGTGGCAGGGTGATGTGGCAGGGTGCTACATGGTGCGGTGCCTTATATGTTTCTGCGATGCGATAGCGGTAACTGAAATGCTGCGATTTGTGATGCGATATATTCTCTTGATGCTATGGTAATGTCACATCAGAGCAAAGGGAAGAGGCATGCATTTTGGAAACGTGACTCTTGCGACCGTCGATTGCCGATCTTGCGATATCGCATCGCCTAAGAGGGGAGGGGGCATATATATGTGACATGTAGTATTTGCGATACGCTGATTGCGAAATGGCATCGGCGGGACATCCATCGGGGAGAAACAACAACAAGCCACATTACCTTTGCGACCTCCGACTGCGATAATCGCGTCAGAGGGGGATCCAAAGGGATCGGAAGAATGTTACGGCAGTCAGCAAGGGTTATTGCGATTGGAGGAAGGGTATGTATGATTTTGTAGAGCATTTGAGGCCTCGAAAGAGGTCCAATAACCTAAAAAGAGGAATTTTATGCTTCGGAAGGAGTCCATTGCATTGGAAGATGGTTTTAAAGGGGCAAAATGAGGGTTCTTGCTATGTTTCAGGCAAGAAACTATGGTATTTCACCAAGGGAGGGGATAAGTATGTAGGATATAACATAAGTTAGAGGGGATGGGGATAGATAGGAGGCTATATAAAGTAGTTAGTAAGTTAATATGACATGAGAGAAACGCTAAGTGGTGAATCTTGTTCAGGAAACATACCATAAAAGGATATGAAATTTCCTTGGTAAGCACAGATCTTTACCAAGGTGAATGATATGGAAAATGATGAAACTAAGAGGCATCAAGCAGATCTTGATCTCATTGGGAGGTTAGTGCATGATTTGGGGAATATTCGCTTGAAATCCTTCAAATGAAACTGCCTGATAACTGTGATCTGGATAAATATAACACTTGATAATGTGGAATTGATTATAGATCACCATTCTGCAACCTCAAAATTACCTACCCAGCCTACTTTCCTAGCATTTTTTCTTCTTCTTGGTTTGGGTGCATTTGGGCTTGCTGACCCAGTTTTTTCAATTGTTTTCTTTTTCTATCTTCCTATCTACATCTGCACTTATTTCTTCCAAG
>APFE030408931.1:1898-17698 GCA_000404065.3 Pinus taeda | reverse complement strand
GTTATATGGAAGACACCCTGGAAAACATAGCAAGGTTTGTGAGTGGCCTAAGGCCAGAGATATTGGATGAGATAAGTATTCTTTCTTCGAGGAACATAGAAGAATCATACCAAAGTGCCTTAAGGGTAGAAGAGAATATCACAAGAAAGCAGAATGCCAGGAGAGGATGAGGAACTGGCAGAGGGAAAGGAAAATCCTTTGGTAGAGGAAGTGCTACCAACAACAGAGAAGAGGGCAGCAGTTCCAAGACTTTAAGGACAAAAGAAAAAGAAGGCAACACTAGAGGAGGAAGGCCATATCAGAGAGGAAGGGGAAATGGTAGAGGTAGAGGAGCTTCCTACCAGTGCTACAAGTGCCACAAGTGGGGGCATAGGTCTTTTGAGTGTCCTGAAGGAGAACATACTGGCCAAAGAGGAGCGTATGTTGCACAACCCGAGGAAGCAGAGGCACCACCCCAGGAGGTTGAGAATGTGCTGGAGATAAGGGAGGTCTTAATTTTGAATAAGGTATTGCTAAAATGAGCAAACGAGACAGCTGACCAAACCCAAAGAAAGGCATTATTTCGGATAGTCTGCAAGTCACACGGAAAATGCTGCAAGCTGATTATCGACAATGGGAGCACGAGTAATCTAGTTGCCACAGAGATGGTGGAGATGTTGGGTTTGAGACGGTTGAAGCACCCCACTCGCTATAAGGTGTCATGGTTGCAAAAAGGTCATCAACTGTTGGTTGACGAATAGTGTGAAGTTAAGTTCCATATTGGCGGATACAAGGACAAGGTTATTTGCGATATTATGCCTATGAACGTATGTCACATACTTCTAGGAAGACCATGCCAATATGACAGAAAGGTAGTTCATGATGGAAAGACAAGCTGTTACAAGTTTGTCAAGGATGGGATTAAACACACGCTTGTACCCATCAAGGAGGAAGAAGCAACAGAAACTAGTGGAACCAAAGAATTGTTGGTGGGAGGAAAGGAATTTTTGAAATATATTGAAGACAGTGAGATAAAATATGTTGTTGTAAGGAGGCCAAGAGTAGTGTTGTTACACACCGAAATTGTAGATTTTCCTAAAGAAATTCAGAACATGTTGCGGGAGTTCAGTGACATTGTAGTGGATGATTTACCGGATAAATTGCCTCCTAAGAGAAGTATCAGATATCACATAGAATTTATACCCAGGGCTAGTCTACCAAACAAGGCAGCGTATCGAATGACTCCTAAGGACAACGAGGAGATTAGGAACATGTACAGGAATTATTGGATAAGGGGTTGATAAGGGAGAGTTTAAGTCCCTGTGCAGTTCCAACAGTTTTAGCTCCCAAGAAAGGAGGAGAGTGGCGAATGTGGAAAAATTCGAGAGCCATTAATAACATTACCATTAGGTATAGGATCCCATTGCCATGGATGGATGACATGATGGACTATTTGAGCGGGGCAACATATTTCTCAAAAATCGATCTGAAGAGTGGATACCACTAGATCCGAATCAGAGAAGGGGACGAATGGAAGACAGCTTTCAAAACCAATGAAGGTCTGTATGAATGGCTGGTGATGCCATTCAGGTTAAGCAATGCCCCTAGTACCTTTATGCGTTTGATGAATGAGATGTTAAAATAATTCATTGGAAAGTTCGTGATTGTATATCTTGATGATTTACTGATTTTTAGTAAAACCAGAGAAGAACATTTTCGACACATTCGAAGTGTGCTGGAGAAGTTACAGCAAAACAAGTTGTTGATAGATCTGAAAAAATGTTCTTTTCTTTAGAGGGAATTAGTTTATTTGAGTTTTGTGATTGCAGAAAATGAGCTGAAAATGGACCCAGATAAAAATGCAGCTATCATTAGCTCGCCATCCCCAAAAAGTCTGTTCGAGGTACGTAGCTTTCATAGGTTGGCAAGCTTTTATCGTAAGTTTATAAGAAATTTTAGTGAGATCTGTGCACCTATGTTGGACACTATTAAAAAGGCAAGTTAGTCTTTCTGTTGGACTGAAGTGGCTGAGAAAAGTTTCCAGATCCTAAATAAGAAGATCACTGAAAGACCGATTTTGAGGTTACCTGATTTTAACAAACCGTTCCAAGTTCGTTGTGATGCAAGTGGTGTAGTTATTGGGGCTGTACTCAGCTAGGAAGACAAATCGGTTGATTATTTCAGTGAAAAGTTGAATGAAAGCAGGCAGAAGTACTCGTCTTATGACAAGGAGCTCTATGTCATCATCCAAGCATTGAAGCATTGGAGATAGTATTTGCTCGGTAATGAAATTTTTTTTTTTAGATAATTCTACATTGCAGTAAATTATGCAGCATCATAAGCTAAACCACAAGCATGCAAAGTGGGTTGAGTATTTGTAGAGCTTCACACTCATATTGAAGCATATTAGTGGACAGGCCAATAAGGTAACAAATGCGTTGAGCAAGAGAGCTTTGCTCTTGCAAGAGAGCACGATTCAAGTGCTGGGTTTGGAACACCTGAAAGACTTGTATCAGACAAATGCGGATTTCAGGGAGGCTTCTGAAGCCTGCCAGAATCCTTTGTTGAGGAACAATAGTCCATGGCTAGGTTATAACTTACAGGAGAAACTATTGTTTGAAGGAGGACAACTATGTATTCCCGACTGTTCGATGAGGGGGAACATCCTTTAGGAGAAGCACAACATAGGTCTTGCTGGACATTTCAACATTTCTAAGACCTTAGATCAGCTCAGTCACTTTTATTACTGACCAAAGATGCGAAGGGATGTGCAACGATTTGTAACTAGGTGAAAAGTGTGTTAGTTGGCAAAAGGACACAGTCAAAACGTGGGACTCTACACACCACTGCCTATTCCAAATAGACCATGGGACTCAGTCAACTTAGAATTTATCTTGGGTCTACCAAGAACATAGCGAGGTTACCACTCTGTGATGGTGGTAATAGACCAATTCTCAAATATGGCACATTTCATCCCTTGTAAGAAAACCAGTGATGCCATTCATGTAGCAGACTTGTTTTTCACAGAGATAGTCAGGCTGCATGGCCTATGCAAGTCCATTGTTTCAAACAAGGATGTGAAATTTACTGGACACTTCTGGCGCACCTTGTGGAAGAAGTTGGACACACAGTTGAGTTTCAGCTCCGCTTATCACCCACAGATCGATGGATAGATGGAGGTGGTGAACAGGAGCTTGGGAAACCTGCTACGGAGCTTGATTGGATAGAATTCATAGATGTGGGATTGTGTACTTTCCCAGGAGGAATTCACTTATAATGATTCTTCAAACCGAAGCACAGGGTACAATCCTTTTTATATTTTGTATGGCATGCATCCTCGTAGAGTGCATGAACTACGGGACCTAGGACAGCTAGAACGGAGGAGTGCTGATGGGGAAGATTTCCCCAAGGTAATGAATGACCTACAAGAGCAGGTAAAATCTAAGTTTCAAAACAACAGTTAGTGGTATAAATAGAAAGCAGATTTAAAATGGCGGGAGGTACAGTTCAATGTGGGAGATGATGTTCTCACACATTTACGTAGAGAAAGGTTCCCTAGGGGTGAGTACAACAAGTAGAATTTTAAAAATATTGGCCCTTGCAAAATTATGCGTAAATTCTCTGCGAATGCCTATGAATTATAGCTACCCATAGGAATAGGCATATCACCTATCTTCAATGTGGCAGATCTTTTTCCATACACTGCCAGTCCTGAAGACAACAATATGGCACGACCAGAATGGGATACCCAGATGGAAAGTAGTTATTGGATGAAGCAAATGCCTTCAGCTCAGCCCCTTGAGATCGAGAGCATTCTTGACACACAAGTGGCCAAGCAAACTCACAGAAAAGAGTACCTTCAATACCTTGTCAAGTGGAAGAACCTTCCCATTGAGGATAGTTTGTGGCTTGATGCGGCACATATACACCGTGCAGGATATTTTGTCGAGGAACTCATGGAACAGAGCCGTGAATTTTTGTTACCCCAAGAGCCTGATGCAGGAGCATCTAGGTCAGGGTGAACAAAAACGAACGTGTTTGTTTCAAAGGTTTACATACAGATAGGTTGACATGTCGTTGTACCTGAGTCTTTTAAATTCATTTAATTCCTAGCATTTAGGACTTGACATCACGTTATGTTTTTTTTAATTTCATTTTAATTTCCTTTAGTTACTGTTTTTAATTAATCATAGAATTTAGGTGAATAGAAATTGACAATTATCCAATGTAATTTCTCGTAACTGTTGATAGTTTCTAAAACTATTTGACAACTCATACAAAAAAGAAAAAAATGAGACATTGGAAGGATTGATTCCATCATAGCAGAAAATTGAAATAAAATCATACAAGGGATTTTTCAAGATCATCTGAGACCATTCGTAACTGAATATATTTTGTTTTGATTTCGTGATAAAATTGAATGCATTACAAACAGTGGCAAGAACTGGTAGAATATTTGTTTCTACAGGTATGAAAGGAATAGCTGAATTGACAAGGCTGAGAGTAGGTGGGAGTGAATACACCAAACCCACAAACCGGACTACAGTCAAACGCCAAATTTTCTAGTAATGTTACAAACTTACAGCTACAAGAATACGTTGAGCATTTTTGACAAGAGAAATCACCAGAATAGACGGAGGGTTTCATACAAGCACAATCCCATTACAGTAATCACCAGGTAGCATTCCGATTTAAACATTGTAATTTCTTTACAAAATATCATACAAGTACATTTATATAAATATATGAATCATTACAGTCCCAAGATAGACAAATTACATTGCGTGTTCAACTAAGAGACTGGACTCAAAACGCCAGTGTTGAAAAGACAAGCAACCTAGCTGTGAATGCCAAAACTACTGATGAAGTTGACCTAGAAAACAACTGAAAAGGGGAGCTGAGGTTCTGACCCTAGAAACCATAACTGCTTACAAATAAAAGTAGGACAAGTCCCTACCCGTTTGGGCCAGCAGTAGTAGAACCAAAGTCCACACCTGAGCCACCCGACGAGCCAGTTGCAAGAACAACAACCATGTATATTAGAAACGTGAGAGCATTGAAGCCTGAAAAGGAGTAAAGAAGGGGGAGGGTTTGCTAGCATGAACTTACCAGAAAGGCAGCGTCGAATTAGAGAAGAGTTTTGACTAGTCGCGAACCAGCAAGGGAACCCTGCTCACATAAGAGCAAGTCCCTTAGTACAACTGTAAAAATCGACAGAACAATTAAAACATAGAGGGAGGACTTATCACCGTAGTGCTGAAGAGTTCAGGCTGAACGCTGAGACCCCTGATGGTGGCGACATGATAAATTATAGACAAATAATTAGTTAAACAACAAAGAACATTCGGTGATAGAAGAAAGAAACATAAGAACAAATGCATTCAGATAATAGTAACCATGAATAGCACCCATGAAACCTATAAGGCAGAGAAGCCCAGTAGCAGACCACAGAAGGCGAAATCTCGAGCCCCTCAAGCTCATTGACAGAGTGAAAAGCATAAACAGAGCCATCTCACTAACAGAACCTAGATAGCGGAGCCAGGTTGAGGTTCAGGGCTACAAACAAAGCCCAGTGAGTGGAGCAGAGGCCAAGACCACAACGCCACTGAAACAAACCACCAACAGTCGCAGAAGAACAGTTGAGAAACCCTCTCGGCTCCTGGAGAACGAAATAAAATGCCAAGTGAACAGAGGTTAGGTGTCTAATCCAAAGGCAGGATAGTGCATTTCAAGGACGGGATAGGTGTTCCCCTCATAACAGTTGCCAAGTACTAGGTATTAATTAGACAATCAAAATATCAACCACCAAATCACCAAGAATCCTATCATTATAATCACCCCATTAATCACAATTTAATTGATTGATTAATTGTGAGGTTCAAAAGGGCTGGACCCATCAATTTATAGGGTAAAATATCTATGTGTTGTGTTCTTCTTTATGGTGTGCCATTTTTTTTCTTATCTTTATATTTTTTACTGATGTTTAAAGGTTTAGTTCAATTAATCTTATGGTCTTGTTTAGACTTCTATTCATCTCTATATTTGGACTTTTTGTATCTAAGTGTATATCAAGTGCCTTAGTCCCAACAAGGACTATGTCCATATCATAGTTGTGGACCACATTGCCTTGATAGAGTGCATCTTTTGCTATATATGGAATTATACAATAACCATTTCCCACAAAAATAGTGTGTAAATTTTGATAACTTTAATTTTGTCATGTACATTTTTTTAGAGGTAATGTATAATGCCTAAGCTCTTTAGAGCAAACCCTTCCTTAGTATTCCAAATGTCATAATCAATAGTATATACCATTATTAGGGAACAAATGTTATTCTTAATGCATATATTAATGCTTAGGATGTTATCCATGGCTCTTGTTCCTTAGAAGTAACTTGTTGAGGACTCAAACCACTAGATTTTGGACCCAATACATTTCACATGAGGAAACCATCCCATATTGCATCAGACCTTAGAATAATGACCATATCACCCACCTAGGAACAAAGGAAACATATAAAGGTATTCGTCTTTTGTATGGATCATCATCTATGTTACTTATTCCTAGAAATATCTACTAGGGACCTAAGCCCCTACATTTCAACCTTAAGGCATGTCTTAGGTAAAAACACCCTTCCCTAGTGTACCAAACCTTATAATAAACACTATATACATCTCCTAGGATAAAAATTCCATCTTAAGGGCATTTCTTGTGGTCTTGGGTGATTTACATGGTTTATGTTCCATAATAGTAGCCCATATAACATCTTATCCTTTACATTTTGATCATAAAGCATGTGTTTAGAAAATAGGAAGTCCCCTATTATACAAAACAAAAAATTAATCTTATATAAAACTTTTGGGCTATAAATTCCTCATCAAATTATTATCTCATAATTTTGGTCCCCATTCATGCTTTATGCGCCTTCGAATTTTCTCATTTAGGGCTTAGGTAACTGGTGTTCGATCCTTAGGAATGTCCTAGAGAAAGAGAACCTTCCCTCATGTACAAAATCTAAAAAATCTACATGCATCCTACTTGTGGGTCCAGTATTCTAATTTTAGGGCCTATCTCTTGGTGTAAGGGCTTATGCATGATCTATGTAGGTGTTCCCTCTAAATAATTTTTCAGGAAAAATAAGTGATTGAGTTTCCCAACATGTCTTACATGAGAAGACCATTTTCTAGTGAATCAAACAACAAAATGAGATAGTTGTACCAATATTGGCTAAAGGTATGATCTACAAGTCTTATCTCATGGTCTAAGTACATGACCATATATAATGTTCCCTAAAAATGGTTTGTTTAAGAGGCAAGCCTCAAGCATTTCATCCCTAGACTATGTCTTGGATGAAAAAATCATTCCTAGTGCAGTAAACCTCATAATTAGGATTATATTCAACTCTATGGAAAATTTATGCATCTATAGGGACTACCTCATAGCCTAAGGTCCTATGCATGGTTCATATGACTTAGAAGGATATTCTTGATGGCCTAAGCTACTATAAATCTTCCCTAAATCATGTCATGGTGAGAAGATAATTTTGTAGTATGCCAAACCTTAGAATCATACTCATTTCTAGCTTCTATACCAAATGTTACATTTACAAGTCCAATGACATGATTTAGGGACATGTTAATGGAAAATGTGGGCTTATATGTAGATTCTTTAGAGACCAATTTATTGGTTTTCATCCCTAAAGCATGTTTTGTGTAAGGATGACTTCAGCGTGTTGAAATTTAGAATTGACCATACCACCCACTCGTAGGGAAAACATCTCATCTAAAAGGATTGTGTTATATGGTTTTAGGCCATGATTATGTGCCATGTTTCTTAGAAGTAACTCCTTTTGGGACAAGGTCTGCGAATTTTAATCATGGTGCATGTGTTGTGCTAAGAGACCCTTTATTGTTTTGCAAGGCTTGTAATCAATATCATATGCTACTCTTAGGAAAAAGAATGCTCTAAAGGGGATTATCTCATGGTTTGGGTATATCTTCTTGGCCCATGTGCCTTGAAAGTAATTAATTTATGTCTCAATTCAATAGTTTATGCTAGAACCTCAAAGTCAAGTAAGTATTCCACCTATTGGGAAATGGTTCCCTTGAGACATATATTTTAACTATTGAAGACTCATAATAAGCCGATTAATCCTAAAAGCATTATATAAGCGCAAGCCCCATATTTCATTGTTAAAGCAAAGGAGACTCCTCCATAGTGTATCAAAACTCTAAATGAAGTTTGCTTCCAACACCTAGATTAAAGATTTATTTTCAAGAACCTTTCTCATAGTTCAATGTCCAATTATAATAAACATTTCTAAGTTTCCCAAATCTAAGATAAAGATTCCTTCTATGTTCTAAAAATCCCATCTCATAATTCAATGTCCCATTATAACGAACATTTGTTGAATAGCTTTAACCAATGTACCTCAAGTAACTAATTTGAAAATTATATCCTTGAAGTTCATCTAAAACATATCCTAGGGAGGGGACCCTCTCTTGGTTGAAAAGGCCTATAAACCACACATGTATATAAAAAAAATGATTATATTATTATTTTGGATATTTATGATTTGTATTCTTAAAGACAATAGTTTTAATATATGAACTCCTATGTTTCATGATTCAAAGATTCTTGGGAGAAGGAAACTGTATATTAAAGTGAAAAGCATCTAAATAATGAAGAGATTTCAAGCATCTATTGTATATTATTTTCAATAATTTAAGTCCTCATCTAACCCCGAAAAAACAACTTATACAACTTATACTTATATATCATCACAAAAATTCTACATACATTTTGGATTTCAACCTTACCTTATGACTTGCCCAACTAGGAAGGAAAAATTATTAGTCCCTGCCTTCGGCAGCACAGGGACTATCGTGATCAATAGATGTTGACCCAGTGTTAATATACTTTGACCTATCACTATATTTAATTTTTAGCCAATGTTTTAATAGACATATTTTAGCAAACAAATATTTATCCAAAGTTTCAACTTGGATGTCTTATTTCCAACAAGAATGTATGATTTTCTTGATACATAGGATAAAAGGTTTTGAATTTTAATTTGTTGTAGTTTAATGCTAGCTTGGAATTAGCATTAATTAAAAAATATTTAATGTTCACATACTTTCCATTAAACATAACCCAAACTTTCCTATCATGTTGTGATCCAAAGGGTGTTGTGTGACCAGTTGTTGGCATGTTACCCATCTACCATGCTTCTCACAACTACTAAAACAACAGAAAAAGAACACAATCTCTTCAACAACTTGTCATGGCATGTAACATCCACTCTTCATAGTTGTGGAGACCATCATTAGCACAACATCATACAATGTGTCATCAAAACCCCAACATTTTTAGGGAACTCTTTCTCTAGTACTCTTTATGCAACCTTCGAAAGATATCTAATAAATATGATGATATAATAAAAAAATATACTTTTTCCCTCACATATCTAGGAAATGAAATAGATTCCAAATTACGTGTTGTTAATTTTGTTGGACTTGTATATTCAATAATATTGATTTGATGGTTCCCATATTTTGCTTCGTGTTTTTCCTACTACATGTATCATACACAACTAGTAATTTCTTTTATCAATGGTGCACTTTCTAGTACATTTTCTGCAACCTTGAGAGATATATAATGAATATGAAAATTTAATCAGTGAATATAAATTTTCCCTCACATATCTAGGAAGTGAAATAGATTCCAAGTTATAGGTTATTTTATACATTCAATAATATTTGTGTAGAGGTTAGAATATTTGATGGTTCCCATATTTTGCTGTAGCAAAATTCATTAAATTTTGGATAAGGAATTCAATTGAAATTGTATTAAAATGACATTTAATTCAACATTAATCAAAATACAAATCCATAAATTGATTTGTTTACCTTCAAGAGCATGTATGCATTGCTTGCATGTTTCTATCTAAAGCTAAAGCTTCTGAGCTTTAGAATATAAGAACAAAAATTTTGTGTGACATGCTGATGTGTTATGCAGCCATAAATTTAAATTTGAAAAAGTTATACCAAGCTACAAAAAAGTCTAGTGCCCCAACTGTGGGAATCTAGCATTAAAGAGACCAAAGCCTCATGTTGTATTTTTCATTTAGATCAGTATAATACTTAGATTCATACACAAATTTCAGCTTACTTATAAGGTTGCAACTTGGACACTAATGGTCTATTAACTCAAGAAACAATACTAGAACCATTAGACTACTATTGTATTGTGTGAACCAAAGAATAAATGAAATACTATTACAGCCTTGCTAAAATTGTTGATACTACATTCTTTGCATTGCAAAATCCAAACAAAAAATTTGGCCATTAACAATTAATATATATTATTCAAATGAATAATAGGAAAATGCTCTGCTACATACCAATCTGAAAGCTTGTAAAGAATATTCCTAAACATCAATTACCTATTCCTATTTGAAGGCACACAAGGAAAAAATAATGGAATGGTGAAAGGGGTCAAACCTCCTATTATACTATAGGGGACCTACAATGGGACTACAATAAAAAATTATATAAAGAACATATGCAAAAGAAAGCTCTAAAAGTAATGTAAACTAAAAATATCTTTCAATTGGGATGGGTGAGCTCCAAGGGAAAATTTGTTAAAACTCCCATAATTAAACACCCTCGTGTAAAGCAAAAATTCTCACTATCTCTCTTGAAGTACCATCCGACTTCAC
This sequence comes from Pinus taeda, assembly GCA_000404065.3. Lineage (NCBI taxonomy): Eukaryota > Viridiplantae > Streptophyta > Pinopsida > Pinales > Pinaceae > Pinus > Pinus taeda. The sequence continues at coordinate 6,998 of APFE030408931.1, read as the reverse complement.
TCTTGTTCACCTTTGCATTCAGTTCATCGACCAATGAATGAAATCCCCACCCAAATTTCGTTAGTGTTATTGCAAATAATTAGGGTTCCTACCAATGTTTGGCTTCTTTATGTGCCCTGAATTGATATTGAAAGACTTTAGGAATCCTGCACTCTAATAGTTAGGCTACTTATGTATAGAATTGGTTATTTTTCTCCCTAGTTTCAACCTCAAAAATTGATTTCGTCCTTAAAATAGATTTAGGGGTATCAATCTTTCCAGTTTGAACAACATGAATTGATTATGTCATTATTGATAACTAGATTCATACCTTTTTAGTCATGGATATAAAAAATGTAGGGCCAAGAGAATAGGAATCCACAGTAATAACACATAGATCAACGGAAAAAGCAAGACAAGTGTAGCTTCACACTAAGGGACCCTAGGTCCACAAGCAATAGCATGCACTTGATGTCAATGATTGACCAACCACATCAAAGGCAAAAGCAAGATGCTTGTAGCTTCATTGTATGTGATCTAGGTCCAAAAGTGATATGATGCACTCGATGAGAATGATCAAACTAACTAGGTTAGCTTTCCGATGATGCTTGACTAAGGGGGGTGGGGGCACATGGGCTACATGCAAGCCTTGCGTGCCTACACTACATGTTCTTTCTTTTTTGTAATTTTATTTCTATTGTCTATCTTATTCATTTTCATTAATTTTTTTAATTTTGTTTATGTTCCTAGCTATGTGACAACGAGAAACACTAGTGCCCATAGTTATTCGTAGTGTCTTATTTCTAGTACCTGTGTTGGTGGAGGTCAACCGAGGCCTCGAAATTTCTCTCAATTTTTTTTTATCTTTGGTCATTATATTGGTGGAGATAAACCCTAAGCCTACCAATTACTCTCCATTTTTATATCTAGCATTACGGGGATCGATCTTATCCCTCTCTTGATGAGGATGTGGTAATTTCTTGGCCTCACCATCACAGTTATGACTTAAATTTTCATGTTTTAGCCACATTCAACCTTCACAGATGAGGTCATTTGGGTTGATAATCATTTACTTTTTCTTTGTGTGAAGCTTTGTGAAGAGGGGATTGGGGGTTCGAGTAGCATGCAAAGAGCTACACTAGGTGCATGCCAAGGACAAGTTTTGGGCAGAGATGAAGAAAAAATCAAAATCCACTCAAGTCAATGTAACCCATTATCTTCAATGTTGTTCATTTTGTTTGTTTTATTCTTTTATTTGGCCAATTTTTGTATGAGTATTATGTTTTCCTAAAAATCACTGATATGAGAAACTGTATTTTGTGTTTCATACAAGTGCATTATTATGAGGATGAAACAAAACAACACATGCATGTGATGTTCTTGTGGTTGGGGGTGAAAAGCCTATCAAAACATAAAACAAATCTAAAATCTAGAAGCAAGAATCTATTAACACATAATGTAGAAAAATGTGAACTGAAGTAAATATACAACTATCAAAACATGTGACATTTTTTCAATAACTCTGAACATGAAAAACCTACTATAGGGAAAACCCTAAACTGCTAGCTCAGGCCTTAATGAATAATGACGACTCTCAAAACCTGTGACTATTGTTCATAAATTCTGAACATCAAAAATATGCTACAATAAAGCCCCTAAAGTGTTAGCTACTAACTCAAGACTCAATGGATTTTCCGTAAGTATGCCCTATTTTTTTAGATTTTGAGAAAGGCATAATGGGATTTACAAAGAATATATGAAAATCCTTTTTGGTAGCAATATAACATTAATATATTTGCTTAAAATGGTCCATAGGAAATACTAATTTCGAAAAAGAATATAAGATTTGTCAACATTTAGTCCATATATTTTGTAAAATTTTGGTAGTGACTCTTCATAGATGATTCAAACTCCTTTATAATGATGGACAAGTTTAGTAAATTGAAGATGGTAAAAGAGATATATGCACTAAATTGGCTATCACCTTTATGTTCATACCACAATGAGATGATTATCACTCAATTTTGCAATAAAAAAATAGCTTCTCTCCATACTATATTCCTAAATCCCGTAATTAACCCTATCAACTTGCTAAATGTGTGTTATTATATCACTTCTTAACTGTAGACTTCTAAAAATTCAATAAATAAAATCAAAGTCGTAAACTTTAGTTTTTTCCATGGTTAAGCAGCATAGACATATCTTGTTCAAAAATTTCATAGGAACATTATTTATTTAGTCTTATATATAAAACTGAGAACAAGAATTACTTGGTCTCTGGTATCTCTTGGATTACTTTTTAAATGTTCAACAATCGTTTGGAAGTAGGGTTATTTTTTAAATGTTCAACTCTCCCTTGAGAGAATATTCACGTTCTCTCAATGATACGTACCAGGTTTGTTTCCACATTTGCTTTAGGGTTAGTATTGAAATTTCACAATCTACCCCCAAATATTAATTTTTAAGAGAAGTACCTAGGGTAGACAGGCATGAATTCACAACTTCTAGTAATTACATTGTATGCCAAGATGTTATCTTTGTAGGAGATGAACCAAGGACAATTTCTCGGGTATTTGGATACAAGGATCTGAAATTGGATCTAAGATCAGATCCTGATGTGAGCCAAGTAGGTGTTGATTCTGGAACAAAATTTTTGAAATCAGTTCAATGAACCGTTCAATCTGACGGTCCTTAGCTGTTGTTCTCTTTTGCACAGTTAATGTTATTTATATATCAAGCGGGTTTTGCTTCCTTAGATTCATGAGAAACATTAATTCGGCAGGACTATCGCTAAACACGGCTTTTGTTTTCTCTAGAGGGATAGAACGAGCACATGGAGCTGAATTTGAACAAACGAATACAAATCTTTGTCTGTAATATGAGGACACAAAATTCATATCTCCTAACATATTTTTAGGTTCACTATGGATGGACCTCGTAATTGTAATCTCGAGGTTTGAGTTGTGTTGTATGTGTTCAACTCCCATCGATTGAAATTGATATGAATGTAATATGCGTGCAATTGGGTTACGTGAACATGGAAGATTCAAGGAAGCAGAATATGAGAAATTGTTATTTTGTTGGGAAACAAACGGAATTTGATAAATGTATTGAAATTAATGGAGATTATGTATTATTAGATAGATTTTGTTTCACAGGTGAGGTGAGAGTGTGTCTTAGATTAAGATTACTTTTTATTTTCTAAGTGTGAGTTTTAATTCTCCATATTATCATGTAAAAGTTAAAAATAATGGAGAAATGGTTATATGGTTGTAACGTATCTCCTTAGTTTAGGATTAGTTTCTAGAGTTTAGGAGGTTGTTTACAACTACCTATTTTTATGTGATGTATTTAATATTGTAATATTCACTTGATGTAATGTAGAGTGAACGTGAGAGAGAGTCTCCTCTTGTTTGAGTGCAGTCTCCCAGGTGCAGTACACACCTGTGAGCTGCAATTCCTTCATTTAATTCAAAGTGTGATTTTTATCTTGGTATTAGAGCTTAGGGTAGAGGTAGCTTTAAATTTTTTTTTGGGATGTATCATTAGTTGCACATATGTAGTGGTAGGAGAGCTTATAAATGTATCTGTGTGATCAGGTGGAACTGCAGTAACACCTGGAGTGAAGGGTCTCAGATGACTGATCATCTCTGAGCTGGAGAAAAGGTTGAGCAATTGGCGCTACTTTTTAAAGAAAAAGCGTGCCATTGGCGCTGGTTTTGGGCTGAAAAGCGCACCAGGAAAATTATAACTAAAATTGGCGCGGATCCGTGGCTGTTAAGCGCGCCAATTTTCGTGCACTTCGTGAATTTTTGTTTTCCGCAATTGGCGTGGATTTTTAGCTATTCAGAGCACCATAGAGCCAACCTCTTTGTCTCTAGAAATCTGCAATTTTTTTTGTTGCAGATCGGAGTTGCCCGGTGGAGGCACGTGGAGATTCTGCTCGGTGGTAGCAGATTTGATTTGCCCGGTGGTGGCGAATTGAGGATCCTTGATCAGCTCGAAGGTAGCAGATCGGATCTGCCCGGTGGTGGCGAATTGGGGTTCCGTGATCGGACCTGCCCAGTGGTGGCGAATCAGAGCTCTGTGATCTGCTCGGTGGAAGCAGATCGGTGTTTTGCCCGGTGGTGGCGCAGTGCAGCTCCTTGATCTGTTCGGTGGAAGCAGATCGCCCTTGCCCAGTGGTGGCATGTTGGAGCTTGCTTGTTGATCTGTTCGGTGGTATCAGATCGGTTTTTCCCGGTGGTGGCACAGTGAAGTCCCTGATCTGTTCGGTGACAGCAGATCGGACTTGCTCGGTGGTGGCACAGTGAAGTCCCCGATCTGTTCGGTGGCAACAGATCGGACTTGCCCGGTGGTGGCACAGTGAAGTCCCTGATCTGGTCGGTTGCAGCAGATTGGACTTGCCCGGTGGTGGCACAGTGAAGTTCCTGATCTGTTTGGTGGTAGCAGATCGAACTTGCCCGGTGGTGGCCGATTGGAGTGTTCAGTTGGGCGAAAATGAACAACAGTTTAGAATCATATCTCCACGAGTCTGGCAAGCTCGATGGAACGAACTTCTCTAACTGGAAGTTAAAAATGCAAACTTTGCTAGAGAGTGCGAATGCATGGTTGATCATCTTGGGAAATGAGCAGAGAACTGGAACACCGACACAAGAACAAGATTGGGATAAGAGAGAAACAAAGGCGAAAGTCATACTGAAGATGTCTGTTAAAGACAACATTATCCCCCATATCAGAGATTGCAAGTCGGCCGCGGATATATGGACCACAATCAAGAATCTGTACGAGACACAGAACACAAATCGTGTTCTGGCACTCAAGGGAAAATTGTTTGCATTAAAAATGGATGAGAATGAATCCGTTGGTGGATTCATGGCCAGAGTCAAGGATCTGAAAGACAAATTGGGAGCCATTGGAGAGAAGGTATAAGATTTAGATCTGGTTACACTTACACTGAACATAATGACTGATGAATATCAGACATTCATCTCAGGGTTGTCAGCGAGAGAGAAAGCCCCCTCGTTTGATGACCTGACAGCGATTCTGCTCCAGGAGGAGGAACGAAGACAGAATCTTTAAACTCAGAGCAATGACTTAGCTCTGATGGCGAAGAGGCGA
>APFE030408927.1:341539-374978 GCA_000404065.3 Pinus taeda | reverse complement strand
TTGGACCCTATATTAGGTTGGGCGAACCTACCTATAGTTTTCGGTCCATGGTTTTGGACGCGATGGTTTTCGGTCCATGGTATTGGATGCTTCGCATGTATAAATATGTATTGTAACATTGAAAGGAATATAATGAAAAATCAAGCTGGTAGTCTCGGTTTTGAGATCCAGTGGGAAATCTCTGTGTATATGTGTTTTATAGGTTATGCTCTCGCATTTTTATTTTTCTTGTGATTTAGAATTCGTATGCAGGTAATTTCTGTACGGGGTTAAAACCTACATGGAGCTCTAAATTGGCAGACGACTAAGGAAGATGGAGGCTTAAAGGTTTGATAGTGTGGAACCTAGAGCTAGTATGGAGGTTGGAAGCTTCTGAAGATAAGATCGAGTGCGTTGTTAACCAATGGCTTGATTGAATCATAGGAGGATTTGTCATAGAGTTCGTAGTTGACACCTCAGTCAGTTATAGTGAACCAGAGTGATGCTTCTTCAAGGGACCACGAGGTAACTATTTGAGATATTTGAATACTTAGATTAAGATGCTCTTATGTGAAAAGTGGGTTATGTCATTACCTTGATGTTTGGATCTACGCGAAGTGATTGAAGCTTTAGAAATCAAGGAAAAATAGGTCCTGAATATAGTCCATTGATTGGACCTCCTTTAGGTGAGAACAAAGGAGCGGTACAAGCCTCACCATGGAGTGTTGTCCATTTGAAAAAACAAGGTTTCCTGTGAATACCTCATCCGTCCACACCACCTCCACCTTCATCTCCATAAAATACACCTTTGGCCACACTGCCACCACCACCACCATCGTTCAACATGTTGAATGCGATGAAGCTGCCAGTTTTTAAGGGCTTAGGAAGTGAGGATCCAGATCAGTTTTGGTTTGTTGCGAAGGCTGTATAGACCTTATATTAGATTAAAAATGGTAATATAAAGAAGGAATGGTTGGTTGCTCCTCTACAGGATCATGCATTGACATGGTACATTAAGTATTGCACCGATAACCCACTGGCATCATTAGCAGACACTTAGACTGCTCTAAGAAAATAATTTGGTAAGCCTACGTCTGAAACACAATCAATAGTTGGGTTCAAGGAAATCACAATGAGGGTTGGGGAAATGCCATTTGAGCTAGATCAAAGGCTGAGGTGTGGAATCTGTGAAGTTAATATGAAACTCACATATAGTAAGCACCGCGATTGGTTTATAACCATGCTCCTGCCTCACCTAAGGATTGCTTTAATGCAACAAAAGATAGGAACTCAGTCAGAAGCTCTGGAAAATGTGATGAGATTGCACGAGACACAAATTTAGGATGCTTCTTTGGGAGTTCAACAAATTCATGCAGAGATGCAGAACCTCTGCTTGGAATTGCAAATATTGAATGTAAGGAAAAGCAGCCTGGCTGGAGGTGCACGAGGAAGTTTGGTGTCTCCAGTGTAAGAGCTAGGGGCATGACAAGGATCACTGCCCTATCTATGTGAATTATATCACAGGGGGTGGGGCAATGCCCTTGAGGAAGGAAGCTCCAGCAGGACCAAGTATGGGGCCAACACTATGGTGCACTATTTTTAACGTGGTTGGAAAACATGTAACAGATAACTGTCATTTGCTGAAATTTTTTGTACAAATATTGCAATAGTTATTCTGCAATTTCTATAAATCAGTGTGCACGATGAGCATAATTGTCATAGCTATGAATTGATGATGGAAAGGACACCTGCGTATCAAATGGAAGTAGAGACTCGGCCTCCAGACCAAGGTGCTGGGGGAGTGCGCAAAGGATATCAGGGGAGTAGACAAGGCCAAGGAGGAGGAGGACCTGGCAGGGGTTGTGGGAAGGTCATTTCCTACAATTATGGGATGTGAGGACACTACGCCAGGGAATGTACAAATCAAACATGCCATCATGTCAATAATTCACTTAGTTTGAACATACAATTGAAGAGAGTCCTGTGTTGACGGCCAAGATGGAGGAGAAGAAGGTGAAGCCTCAATATCCTATCCAGAACCTACAAATGATGAGGGCCAAGCCCCACGAAGAGGACCCAAATGTGAATATCGTGCTGCGAAGAGGGATCACGACCGGTGATGATAACGGAAAACAACCTAAAGAAAGTGGATGGGTCCAAAAGGCCCCAGAAAAGGAGACTGGTTTCGATCTAGAATGTGTGAAGGAGATATTTATGGAGGCAAAGAAAAGATTCGTTGAGGAATCTACCTCATGAAGTCAGGACAAACTGCCAGAAACTGGCACACCTACAAAGGTTGACCCCTCTATGCCTACCACCTTCTTGGAGAGTTGTATGAAACTACTGTGGGATATCAAGGCTATAAAGGGGCTATAATAGTTGATAAATAAGTGAGCTAGTAAGGAAAATGCTCCTGATGGGACTCACATAGTCATAAATATTGGTAAGCATAAGGTGATAATAAGGCATGATATGAGGCTTACCACACAAATAAGAGACAATGAGATGGACCAAGTTATTTTGGATTTGGAGTTTGACGTGAATGTGTTGCCTAAGAAGACCTGGGAGAGAAAGGGGATACCTAGGCTACAGTGGTCTCTGATTTAGCTAAGGATGGAAAACCAACAGAAGATTATCCCTATGGGATGATTTTGGGGAGTTACTATAGATATAAAAGGTGCAAGCGTGCTAGATGATTTTGAAGTAATACAAATTGTTGATGATAGCAATCTCTACCCCGCACTCCTTGGTATAGATTGTGCTATTGATATGAATATGGTCATCAAATTGAAGAAGTAGAAGATGTCATTTGAAATGAAATCACTCTGTGTGGTAGTACCATTGGGCCCTGCAAAAGGACCGCACTATACTAAACAGGTCTGCGACTATGAGGAAAGTGATGATGATTTGGATCAAATCTACAAAATTATGGCACGATACCAAGATTGCATCAATCCAACATTTCATAGGTGGATTGCATGAGACCGTGAAATCTCTTGTACATCGGATTTAGATGAAGAGTTGGAACATTAGCATAACAGGTTGCATGAAGTATCTACACTACATTGCAACATGATGACTAAATTGCTGCATTGTGTGTCCTCATAGGTAAGAAATTTACCCCATTATGATGGTTTAACTGATGTGGATAAAGTTTTGGATCCTTTTGAAAGAGAAGTCCAAGAGGATCGTCACTTCCAAGCACTAGATTTGGCACTATATGTTATTCTCACATGGTGATTAGGTATGCACAAGGACAACTTTGATGAATGGTGTGATTATAGGAGGATGATGAGGATGTGATTCAGTCATCCTAAAGTACGGTTAACAGATAAATATGATGGGAGAAATTATCTGCACAAAAATTTATCTAAATAGAATAAAGTATATGGAACAGAGCCACAACTAAAGTGGGTGCATTTATTCTTTCACACTCTGGATATAATCCCTATGAATTGGTATTTGGAAGCAAAGCTTTCCCATCACACCGCAGAGTGGGATATCTTGCGACAAGGATTCTTGATGACCTTTAGTTTTGAAGATGGGTTCAAATGCATTGATGAAGCTCTGCTGTAGACGGTTAAAGCAATGATCTTCGAAATTTTTGAGGATTTGTTGGAATTGGTTCAACTAGATTGGAGCACCCAGCTGTGCCATGTGCTGGAATCCTATAATATGATGCCAAAGGGGAGGATGAGGATCCAATAAATATCAATATCCCAGAAGCAGAAGGCCACTGCAAGGTTGAAGGTTTGTAGATAGAGAACCTAGCTATCATCACTCCACTGAAAACTAGGCAGGTAAACAATGGTACTGAAGCAAAGCCTAAATTCGTGAAGATTGGAGATTATTGGGATGATGCCATAGTGGATAAAGCTATTGAGTTACTCCGCGAGTACTACGATATTTTTCCTACAAAATTTTCAGACTTAAAAGGAATCATAGATGATTTGGGAGTGATGAAAAATAACTTTGAAACCGGAAGTGAAGCCGATTAAGCAAAGGCCATATCACCTTAACCCCAAGTAAAAAAAAAGTCTGCTTGGAATTAGACAAGATGCTTGAGGTAGGTATTATTGAACCAATGGAGGAATCTGACTAGGTGAGCCCAATGGTACTTTAGGAAAAGAAGCAGAAGGGAGAAATAAGGATTTGCACAGATTCAAGGAAGCTTAACGATGCTTGCATTCATGATCCTTTCCTGACACCATTTACACATGAGGTACTAGATAATGTTGGAGGGCAGGAGGCCTACTCATTCACTGATGGCTTCTCGGGGTAGCATCAGATCAATATCATTCTAAAGGATAGGAGTAAGATTAACTTCATGATGGAATGGGGTTGTTTCTAGTACATGATGATGCCCTTTGGACTCAATAATGTGGTAGTGATATTTTCGTGTGTAGCCATCATGGCGTTCAAAGAATTTATTAACAAATTCTTGGAGGCATATTTTGATGACTGGACTGGGTTTGGGTTGGAAAAGTGCCATGTAGCCAGTCTACAATTAATGCTGGATGCATGCAAAAGGTATCAGATCGTGCTAAACCTGAAGAAGTGCCTATTCTGTGTCCATTTTGGAATATTCCTGGGTCATGTGGTATGCAAGCAAGGATTAATGGTGGACCCAGCCAAGGTCACGGTAATAACCAATTTGGAAGCCCCACGGAGTGTCAAACAGTTGCGTGTAATGCTGGGCCATACTGGATATTATCGAAAGTTAATAAAATCTTGTGCTCAGATTACTGTGCCTATGGAGAAGCTACTGAAGAGGGATGCTACATTCTATTGGGATGAAGAATGTCAGTGCAGTTTAGATGCATTAAAAGAAAAGATGGTCACTGCGCTAATCTTGGTCTTCCTAAATTGGAAGAAGGAGTTCCATGTGCATGTTGATGCCTCGTGTATCAAATTAGGAGTAGTACTGACACAGGATGGTGAAGGAGAGATGGATCACCCTATAGCATTTTCAAGAAGAAAATTGTCAAAGGAAGAGATGAATCACTCAACAACAGAGCGTGAAAGATTGGCTATCGTGTACGCACTCCAAAAATTCAGACATTACCTACTGGGTGAACATTTTAAGATGTACACAAACCATTCTTCATTGAAGTATCTAGTCAATAAGCCTATGTTGGGGGGGAATATGCAGATGGATGATGTTATTTCAAGAATATGATTTTGAGGTAATTGTGAAGTGAGGAAGGTTGAATGTAGGACCTGACCATCTATCACACATTGAGATAGGAGAAGAGCCTACTAATTTGGAGGAAGGGCTGCCTCATGCGTAGCTCTTCATGGTGCATGTAGTGGATAACCACTTCACAAATATTATCCACTTCTTGAATACAGGGAAGGCTCCAGAAGGATATTCCAGTCAACAAAAGAAAGATTTGGTGGTGCGCGTGACATATTTCTCAGTAATTGCATGCCATTTGTATAAAATAGGATTGGACGAGATACTTTGACGATATGTGCTCAATTTTGAGCAAAATAGTATCCTCATTGAAGCTCATGGAGGAGATGTGGGAAGGAATTATGCAAGAAAAGTGACAACACATAAGGTTTTGCATGATGGGTTATGGTGTCTGACATTGCAGAAAGATTCTAAAGCATATTGTAGGGCAGGCGATGCATGTCAGAGAATGGGTAGACCGTCGGAAAGGGATAAGCTACCTCTGAATCTACAGGTGTCATTGTAGCCATTTTAGAAATGGGCAATTGATTTTGTGGGACCAATTCAACCCAGACGCAAGAAAACAAGTGTGGATTATATCATCACTGCGACTTAATATCTGACCAGATGGGTAGAGGCACAGTCTCTGAATCACTGTACAGGGGCAGAAACAGTAAAGTTTTTTTTTAATAAGTGTTGACTAGGTTCATTTTCCTAAAGATATTGATGAGTGATCGTGGTACACATTTTTCTGAATGAAACAATCAACACGCTGATAGAAGAGTTCCATGTTTACCATCACAAAAGTACATAATATCATCCTCATGCCAATGGAATAGTTGAGCCCTTCAATAAGATATTGGAAAATTCACTGACAAAGGCTTTCAAGGCACAACGAAATGATTGGGACGTGTGTGTACTAGCAGTTTTGTGGGCATATAGCACTACATGCAAAAAGCTGACAGGTTAGACACCTTTTCAGTTGGTCTATGGTGTAGAAGTTGAAATGCCCATGGATTCTATCATTCTTAGTCTACAATAACATCTTTCACAAGAATGGCTGATCGAGAAGCCTTGGAAGAGCGACTCGTGTAGCTAGAAGAACTCAAAGAAGATAGATTCTTGGTTGTATTTCATCAGCAAGTCCAGAAGGAACATGAAAAGGCATGGCATGATCAACACATCAAGTTGCAAAAATTCAAGGTAAATGACTTGGTTTTATTATATGATAGTAAGTTTGCTAAATTTCCAGGAAAGTTTGAGATGCACTAGCTAGGGCCTTATGTTATCAAAGAAATTACAGATGGTGGTGCAATTTAGCTTGTGAAGTTGAATGGAGAACCATTTCTAGGAAAAGTGAATGGGAGTTGGTTGAATCCATATGCAGAAGATTCGGCTCAATGACTGCATGATGGTAGCACAATCTTAGTGCTCCAGGTAGTTGCAAGGGGGCACGGGACTATAAACTACACTGCCCAATTTTGGGGACTGCGCACTAGATGGGCTACGTAACAAAGGGTGATGCCACAATTTCAGGAGTGGTGCACATGAAGTCACGCTATGGGGAGAGGTACCGTGTAACACAGCAAAAAAGTGACCATTAGAGTCATTGTTCATGATGTGACAACTCAGAGACTATTAAGAGCAGCAGGTGGCCATAACTTAAGGCTAAAATCTTTGGAGATCTTCTGCCAATTCAACATTAATGGAGGGATTTTATGGGTAATGATCGAATTTGAATTCAAAATATCCTATAAATTGCACGTGGCTATCTAGCAGAGAACACTTTTCATCCTTAGAAGTTTTGCACCGTGTTTCCTTTCGCTTATGAATCCTCAATTTTTCACATATTTAGTCGTACGATCTATGTTTGATACCCTACCAGAGGACACCCAACATTTTATTTGTAGCACTATGTATGGACCAGGTGAGACTGCAAGCATCAGAGGAACTATTTCCTCTGAAGGAGTGGATTTGGAAGTCATGATCATGGAGGCTCTAGATCCTATGTCTACGATGCCAAGGTCACCTAGACCGAAGCCTACACCAGTGCGAGAATCCCCCAAGCCCAAAAAATACAAGAAGAAGAGGTCAATGTTAGTGTGCAAGTTGCCGAGAAAGCACTCTACTGCCGAGGCCCAGAAGAAAGATAAAAAGCCAAAGAAGGATAAGGAGAAGGTTGTAGATTTGGAAGTTGAAGAGGGTGCAGAGGATATAGATGTTGAGGGCATGGAGCCCATCTCCAAGTTGTCGGATTATATACCTCCACCAAAAAGAAAGGTGAAGGTAACCAAGGACTCGGACATGGATAAATTCCTCATCCACATGCCCATGCTACCCGAGAGCATCACCTTCGAAGGTGCACGCTTGGCGCGGGTTACCCAGTTAAAAATAGAATACTAGGATTTTGCGGACCATGAGAGGTTCCCCTAGCTCAGAGCTACATGCAACGGGAAAGAATCCAGTGTCATTGCGTTGGAGCCAATGTACTGGATTCATGGATTCAATCAATCAAGGTTGTTGAACCTGCTCTAGGTGCCCCACTACCACCGCTTCAACATCCACATCATTTGTATCAAGTAACTGTTGACTCTGGTGCATCATGGGTGTTTGTGGCTAAGCGTGCCTATCCCCATCATAGACATGTTGATCCATCAAATCATGCTCCTTCCACATTTAGTCTTGAATTTGGATCAAGATTTTGGTAGAAAGGCAAGTGAGCACGACTTGGCAGAAAAGATGAAGAATAAATTTGACGTAGTGAAGAAGCTGTGTGAATGTTCCATAATGTCCATCACTGACCCCACAGTGAAAATTTCCACACAGATATTAGATGGAAAAGTCATGAGGAAATGCCACATGAGTGAGGTTCTAGTGCCCATGATCTCATTAGCTTCACAGTGTATGGACGACGTGTAGCTAAACTAGTCAGGCTACCTCTGTAGTGAGTTTGTTGCGAATTGTTGTGAGGCTCACGATGAGAGAAAGACCTTCCACTATGAGTGGTTGTTGCTTTCCATCATGCTAGCTTCTTGGGAGCTATCAGAGTACAGGTAGTTTCCTCCCTTGGAGAAAGGGTTGCTAGAGGTTGTGTAGTTTGCCTCCCTTTGGGCTAATAAGGACCCTACGTAGGTCACAAAGAAAAAAGATTTCTGGGTTTTGATGGAGGTGATCCTTCGCATGGCCATCAACTAGAAGCCACAGTTGTCCTCAACCGTGTATGAGCAGTTCTCAGAGTATTCAGAGTTTAAGGCAGACTTTCAGCATGTGTATATCAGGGTGCGAAAGGATCCATAGCAGAAGTGGTTTTATTTGCCCTATCCTACCATAGATGATGCCATTCACGAAGTTATCAAGCGATGGCCGATAGATTGGCACTCTCCATCTGATATGGCTGCGGGTACCAGCAAAGGCACGGGGAGTTCCATGGAGAAGAAGAAGAAGGATGAAACAAACCAGGCATTCAAGAAATTGGCCACACATCGAAGGAAGGAGGTCAAGGATAAGGCCCGAATGGAAAAGGAGGACATTGCACAACAGCAGACTGAATATGAACAATGTGACTCTGAGTGGAGCGATAAATCCCCTTCACCCTAGAACGCGGAAGAAGAGTAGTTAGAGCAGAGCAATGGTGGTGATGAAGGATAGAGCACTCCATTCTAGGTGAAGAGGTATAGGGAACAATAGAAGGAAGGGCCCTAGAAGAAGTCGAAAGTGACGAAGTCACCGCTAGATCCCATTACACTCATAGAAGGTGATCTCGATGAGATTGAGGATAAGGTGCATGATACCATAGCGTAATTGTTGCAGCAGTTCGAACAACAACACCTACAGTTGCTAGGAACTATTCAAATGGATTTGCATGAGCTATAGATCTAGACCTGTAGGATGCAAGTGGTTGCAGTGCAGGTGAGAACTACATAGAAGAGCCTGAAATCAGGGACTAGTCAAGCTTCTGAGATGGTCAGGTCAATGGATCTCTGGGAAGTTGCACTACCAGAAGGGTCTTTGAGCATGGAATTAGCTAATGACAAGCTCATCATGAGTACTCTAACGAACATTGGCCTCAACCTTATAATGTTCCCTAATGAATATCTTCACACACTGCAAATAGGTGTGACAACAGAGTTAAAAGCATGGGAACAACACACTCTCAGCCTAATAAGTGAATATAAGGTGAAAAATGAGTAAATGTTCACCTAGAAGATAGAGGCCCTAAAAGAAAAGGAAATGATCCAAGTGTAGAGTGCCTAGCTAGTGGCCACGGTTGCAGAGGCTTGCACAACAGTGCCAAAGTTGCACATAATTGAGGAGGCACCACTTGAGGCCAAGATTAGGAAACTTGTTGCGGGTGTTCATGATGCTAAGGTAGAGGTAGCCAAATTTCAATTTTATTTGAACATGAAAATCATAGAAATGGAGCTCAGGTCATAGCCTTTGACTCAGCTAGAAGTTAGGGAACAACACGAAGCTTTTGTTAAGGAAGGGATAGCTACTGTGGATGTCACGGTTGTGGACTACACATCTTTGTTTGAGAGATCCATGGAACTGGTGACAACCCCGCAGGAGTATACCAACCTATAAAGATTAAGAATAGAGGTCTTTAAGCTTCAGGAGCAGTACAATGAAGTGAGGGTGACAGTGCGCTCAATGGCTACAGTGCAGCGCCTCGCCAAGTTGTAGGATGATCTAGGTGGATCTTCAGACACCATGGCATTGAAATGCTCGAAAATAAAAGTTTTCAGAATGATATCAAACTAGGACTAGAGCATAGATCTCGTCTTCCTGATCGCAGAGGTGCGAATGGTTTGTCAATCTGAGTTTGGATGATGAAGTTATCACAAGACGAGTCACCTTGGTTCCTTTGAAAATTAGAGGTTTTTCTCATAAAAATGGCTTTAAGCCTTTGTAAGGCAAATCGCAATTGGATGCAAGCGATGACCGACATCAGCACTATTTAGGCAGCGATCGGTGATATCGACGCTTGCAAATCAGTGATAGAATGTTGGCGTTGATGATTGGGGATGCCAAAGGCCGAAGACTAGGACCCTTGGGTGTAGTGACTACGATTAGTGATTGCCGATATTGGCGATCAGTATGATAAAAAATTGGCGTCGAAATATGCCAATGTATCGACAAAGGACCTCTAGCCGTAGTGATTGTGATATGCGATGTGATCTCAGCCCTCGAATCAGAAACCCATCAATGGCCATGCTTAAATTAGCGATCGGGATGATTGGCGTCAACGATCAGCAATTGTCTATGCTGACTTGCGACATAACACAGACTTGATGGAATAATATATCTGATTTGATAAAATTTTAGATCGGGGAATTCAAACCTTTCAGTATGTGATTGTGATAAGCGTCTAAAGGCGGACCCGATAAGGTTTGTAGGGCTGATTGAAACTATTTTGAAGTCCGTCTTTAAAGGGATTTTATTAGATTTATCAGTTTTTAGAGTATTGTCTGTTCAAACAAAGAACAGGCTATTTTCAAGATTTTGTTGCAATAACCAATGCTTATGCAAACGAATTCCATTATAAAAAAATGACCTCAATTTTTATGCATTCATGTCCCAAACATGTTACAAAACACGATGGATGTAGAGAGCCGAGGAGGGGGAAGCAAAAGGCTGCGTGATAGAGGGAAGAGAGTTCGAGAGGTTGGGTGTGGAGAGGCCGAGAGCCTGAGTGCCAGAGAGCCAAGGAGGAGGTTGTGCCTAATGGAGAGTCACAGATAAAAAGAAGGGCCAGAAAGCCCAAGATAGCCTGACAATGCTGTGAATTATGCAAAGAAACCAAAGAGCCCGAGAGGCTGCAGGGAGAGATTGCATGGAGAGAGGCCCTAGAGCCTGAGTATGCAGAGAAGCATGGAAGCCAGAGCTATGCTTGAGATCCGTACAGCCACAGAAGCTTGAACTTCAGCTAGGCCACAGAGCTACAGTAATGTAGGTAGAGCACTGCAAACACGAGATAGCTTGAGAGCTACATTGCAAAGAAGTCCAGAGCAGTTATTATTCTATGATAAATTCTCTTTTATGATCGATTCTTTTCTTCATGATCGATTCTGCTTATTTTGATCGATTATTCTCTGAGATCGATTCTTATTTGATCAATCCTTCTTTGATCAATCCCTCTTTGATTTATTCTTCTTTATGAGCTATTCTTCTTGCAATGGATCCTGTGAAATCGATATTCAGCAAGCTTCAACACTTTTGATAGCTATGTTTCAGATGTTCACTTTCTTGTGCAAGTACCCATCTTCATGAGATCAATGCCTTGAGAGCAATGGTCCAAGTAGCTTCGGCCATGTGACATCCACTTCTTCAGATGGCCCATGGTGTGCGGTATATGACTATTGTTCATGTATTTCATCTTTTACATTATGCTGCATGGATCCTTGATTGATATTGATGCAGAATCTTGTTTATTTCATGTTGTCATGATTCCTTGCTTGATGTTATGTGGAATCCTTCATATGATGTACTTGTTGTCATAACTCTTCATGTTATGCTTTGATATCCCTTATTGTATGTTGTTGGTATACCCTTATTCATTACATGTCGTCATGCATGTGTTTTGTTTTGACATCCCTTTTGTGCCACGTTGGCAGGATGCTCACCCTGCATGTTTTTGTGTCATACTGATAGGAGTTTGATTGGGAGTTCCAAGTTGTGGAACATCTCTTAGAGCCACTCCTGTGTGAGGGCATTCTTCCTTGTATGATTGAGACATCATCTCTATGTACATCACCTTATTGACAACACTTAATGCAGCGTCCTACACCATCTTGACACCGGGGCCCGGAGACATAGTCCCTCCTAGATGAACTCTGTTATCAACGACTTCTGTTTTCACGTGATGATGATTGTTATGTTCCTATTCTTTACATTCTATAGCTGTATTTGTTAATGTTCATCACATAATGAAAGTAAAAGGTCTTGGAAAGATCCTTCTTCGCACCCGGACCTAGATCAAGTGGTATCAAAGCAGGTATTTGCGTTGATGTGAATTGCAGTGTGAACAATGGAACGTGCAATGACAGAGGAAGAAAGAGCAATGTGCGAGACCATGATTAATATTTCCAATAACTTGTGTATAAAACTCTACAGAAAGAAGCAAAGGAAAAGGAGTGATTACAACTTCAGTTGAAAGCCAGAGAAGAGGCCATGAAAGAACTGAAGCAAGACAGGCATAATCTTCAAATAGAGAATGATGAATTGAAGATGCGTCTACATGAAGAGAAAGAGGAGAAGAAGAGTTTGCTACTACAACTGCAAGAAAAGGGCGAGGCCTTGGAAAAGCTATAGCGAGACCCATGTCAGGTAAAAATTAGTTCTCCATCTTCATGTATGTTTCCTGATGATGATTTCGTTGTGTTTGAAAATCATACCATAAGAATTGGCTCCAAACTGTTGGAAAGAATGGGAAATGAAGGAAAAGGCTTGGGTGTTAATGACCAAGGCATTGGCAATCCCATCCAAGTAGAGGAATTACCTCGTCAGGTAGGACTTGGGTATGTCAGGAAAGAAGTTGGGGAATGTGATATACCAACAACAAATGATGAGTAGCCCTCATCAGTGCTTTCCAAATCAAAAGAGAAGGTAAAAGATGTTGATTTCCTTTCGATTTCATCTTCTAATAGAATGATTTTTGTTGGAGACTTGGAGATCCTAATTATAGGGACAAACATGAGGCTCCTTACAAAGACAAGGCACAAGGATAAAGAACTTGGTGATGATAACCAAGGCATCAATCAACCTTTGGAGGTTGTGCGTGAACCTCGATTTGCAGGCTCAAGGTACACCAAAGGTGAGTGCTCAAAGGTGTTAGAATCATCCAAGATATCATCGAGGAAAGAGAATGATGGGAAAACATACCCATCATCCCACGGAAGTTTCCATTGCAGGGAGAGAGCTGAGGCAAGCTCTCATCACCATATTGACATGAAAGACAACAAAGGAAGGTATAATCACTTTTAATCTTTGAATGTTCATTTTGATTATGATCATGTTGTTAATAATGAACGAAGACAAAGGCATCGGAAAACATGTACTTTTTGTGGTTTACCTAACGATACTGTTTCCAAGTGTTGGAAAAGCATGGCAGCACTCATGAGGCATGAAAAACCCTCTCGATGGCATGAAAAGAAACATGTTAAGCAAGTATGGAGGAAGAAATCCTATTGAAATCATTGGGACAGAAATAGCCATCAAAGAGCCACTTGCTGGAAGCTCCATCCAGAGCAGTGCCTTGAAGACAAATCGTCGGTGCGTGAACCAAGAAGAGTGGTTTTTTGACAAGAAAAACCACCTCAAGGAGGTAACCCATTCAAAAATATAAGTGAGAAATGGTTTCTAGACATGTTGTCATTTCATGGTCATTCTTTTGTAAATCATTTTTTGCATTTCAAAATGTAAACGTGATGATGTGTTTCCATCACCTAGTCAACAACAATGATTTTTGGTCATGTTTTGAGTTGCATATTAATACTTTGAAAGTGATGTTATGTTTCCATCACATGTCGAAACAATAGTGTTTTACCCTATGAATGTAAAGCATGTGTTGCAGTGATGATGTGTTTTCCATCACTTTTTTAAGAAGCCATGATAGGTTGGCCTTGTTGTCATATCTGGATTATTACGTCCATCTTATTGTAAACTTGACCGCAGAGTATGAGTTATAAACTTGTGGCAAGTATGGGACATTTGGGTCTTTAGTTTGGTCATGTTATTCAAATAATGTGATTTGCAAACATTGTATTACAGGTTGTAGAGGTAGTAGGTGTCGGCTCGTCACTTAAGGCTCCAAAGAACAAAGGTGAAGGAGATGGAAGCAAGACCTTTTCAGGATATTTGTGATGTAGACAAGGTACAGAGAAAGATGCAAATTACGTTTTATACTTTTGGAGGAACAAAATATCCTCAATGGGAAGAATTGATCCAGGTGGATCTTCAAACACCATGGCATGGAAATGTTCAAAAATCAAAGTGTTCAAAATGATGTTGAACTAGGACTAGAACATAGAACTCATCTTCCTGATCACGGAGGTGTGAATGGTTCGTCAATTTGAGTCCGGATGATGAAGTTATTGCAAAAAGAGTTGCCTTGGTTCCTTTGAAAAAAGGAGGTTTTTCTCATAAAAATGGCTTTAAGCCTTTATAAGGAAAATCACAATTAGAGGCAAGCGATGAATGATATCGACGCCAATCAGGTAGCGATCAGCGATATCGGTGTTTGCAAATCAGCGATGGAATGTTGGTGTTGGCGATCGGGGATGCTAAAGGCTGAGGACTAGGACCCCTGGCTAATCGATTTGCAATTAAGCTAGGCAAGAAACCAATTAATCCCTCCACTAATGACCTCGACACCTTAACCCCGCCTTAATCCCTCATTAACTCAAAAATCACCGCACTTAATGACCCCCCCCCCCCCACTACCCTCCATGCAACTTCCCCGCCCGATCATCATACGATTGCTTCCCTCCACATCTGATGATGCTTATCCATTTCAGGTGGGCCCGATGTCTGAACAATACCTATCCGAAAAAGTTGTTTTCTGTCGGGCCCCCGACGCTACATGTTGTTCAATGTATGGAATTAGGCGGCCTCCCCCTAATACCACCAAGCACCCAAAAAGATGCGGTGGAAACCATTTACCACCTGCCTGCTACACACCAAAATTCTTTCTGTTCATGCCCCTACATGACAAATGACCACTATTCACCCGTACATGCCAAAATTGACTTTTGCACATAAAGCCAAAAGTCCCCAAATCATTTGTTTTTATCATTTTTTTAACTGTAAACATTCATGAATGCACCTACAAATGTCGAAGCTATCAACCTATGTCTAATTGCACCCTAAAGATGCCATAGAGCACCTAGTTTGCTTTTAATCCTACTCAAAGCCTTTTCGACCATTCGTATTTTCCAGTCACCCTGTTCAGAGCCAGTTCTCCTAAATTCTAGGTATTTAAGCCACAATTTACTAGAAAACCCTGTCAATTTCAGAACCAATTACTGCGCTTTCTTAGTTAAGGTAAAAATTAATTAAAGAAACTCTAGAATCTCAAACCTACTCTACACTGAATCACCATTTCCCTAAAATACTGAAAAATCACCTCCCCCATTCTCAAATCCACAATAACTAAGGATGGCTGCCCCAATTTCCATGGATGTGAGACCTATTTCCAGTCCTCATCTGGGCCTAGACCATCTCCCCCTGGCTGATAAGGATTTCCAGATAAACGACATCTCTATCCATGAGTCCCCTCTCAAACTATAATGCTGATACAAAGACCAATACCTAAACCATGCTGATACAATTGGTTATTCGGAGTCCAATTTTCCCAATTACTAATTCGTTGAAGTTCACATTTTCCCAGAAATTGTCCATTACTACCACACAAAGTATATCCCCAGTCAAAGAGCAGTGATGTCCCCTAACCAGACCATACTTTTCACCATTATTGTTGAATCTATCAATGAGATGCTACAAATCCAGCCTAGCCAAAACCTGACTCCCTCTCCATTGGAGATCTTTTGGACTTATTTCCCAAGCTCAACCCTACAAGATTGGCCCAAATAATCCAAACCTTCATCCTAGAAGAGAAGTATAGCCACAAAGATCCTTCTCCATATGTGTATACCATATTTTCCCCATTAGGCCAGGACATTGTAGCAATGATATCCACTATCCTAGGTTATACCACCAGTGAGTATATAGATGAAATCATCCTAGCTTTCATGTCCATCTTCACTCCACGACAACCTCCTACTGTCATTTATGATTATGTCAAGTTTATAGCCAATAGAATGCATGACCAATTGCTTAGGATGAGTAATGAGTGAGTCGTCAAGTATTCCTTTGTTTTGTATCACCTTTTTCTATACCACCAAACAGATAAGTTCCCGTTTACTCTCGAGAATCTTGACACAAAAGGTCACCCTAGATCAGTAATTTTCTAGACTCCATTGATCCATAAATATCACTCTCCATATTCATATGTAGAGTTCATAGACCTATTTATAGATCCCATTGTGACAATGATGATAGGTAGCTCTCCTCCAAGAATCACTTCAGATATAAAAAGGATCCTACAGCTATCAAAAAAATCCAAAGTAGGGGATTGGTACTTGTACCATAACCACACTGAGATCAAGATTTATGGCTATGAGCTGGCCCCATACAAACTACCTAAATACCTCCCAATGAGGTTATTTGCTCTGAGTACTACATGAAGATAATAAATTCATATGAGGTACACTTTTTTAAAGCCAAAAATAAAGCCTAGCTCAAGATCAAAGACCAATTAGGTCCCTTTATTTGTAATAGAAGAGAAGTTATAAAGGAGGCAAATCTACTCCTTCAAATATTAAAAATAGAGCTTCATATGGAGATATGATCCCTTGTATTTCATCTGCAAAAGAAGGCAGAAAAAAAAGATGGCTCCCTATATTCATCATTGCATCCCTGAGATAGAAAAGTATGCCAACCAATTGCAATGGGTGGAAAAAACTTTAGAGGAAGGGGATAGTACTGAAGTTGTTGTGGAAAACACATTAATTGATCTAGAGAAACATCTTGGTGAGGTTTCTTTCCTGCAGATTCTAGAAGAATCACAGGTACCAAAAGAATCACAGGTGCTAGAGGGATCAGAAGTGTTAGATGAAACATACATACCACAAAAATCAAATAGACCAGAAACCAGCATGAGTACCCTTCCAATTCTATAGACTCCTCTAAATGAGGAGAAAAGCCTCAAGAGAGATAGGGAAGGTGCCACTACTTCAGAAAGAGCAACATCACAAGCCTATGTAGAGACAAGCCAGGCTAAGAGACAAAGAGTGAATCGTGTATCTAAACATGAATATACATAGGAGATAGTTGAGGTTACAAGCACAGAAAGAGATGGGAGTAGGCTTGCCACTCCATCTGGAGGCACTCTAGAACCTTCCACATCACACACTCAAATGTTGGAAAGGCAGCAAAGTGTTGAGGTATCCTCTTTCCAAATGCCAGCAGATAAAGACCAAGATATCGAGGAGAGATACAAAGAAATAAAGGCTAGAAATGAGAGGCTAAAAGCCCAAACTATGCACAATATCTGAAGATAACCCCTACCAATCAAAGAAGGCCTATGTTAGCCTTTGATGTTAAAGAGGGGAAAATGTAGATGACCTTCATCAAGCCAACTACTCAGCAACCAAGAAAAACATCAGATTTTAAGAAATTAGATTTTCAAGTATTGGTAAGGGATATTCATTCCATTGACCAGATTGGGCTACATAGGCAAATAGGTGAGATGATTTATTCTACATTGACAGGGAAAGCCATAATAACCCACCAATTGCAGAACTCTTTAAACAATATGTCAGCTTAGTTTCAGTTGGGGAAGGCCTCCTCATAGGCCAAAGATACAAGAATCAAGTCCTTAGAGGACTTAGTGATAGAATTGGGACATGATCCCAAGGATGTGAAAGCAAAAGAGAAGCTAATTAAAAGAAGAATGATGACATTGCTGCATTGAAGAAGTAGCTCAAAATTCGCTAGCTACATCACCCTCAAACAATGGAAGTCCTAGAAGCACAACAAGGACATGAAGAGCTTATGGACCTAGTCCTAAAGCTAAATGACTAGCTTAAAGAAACAGAGAATGAGTTGGACACTTTTATTCATTCCAAGCAAAGTGACCTGGCCACAACTTTTAGAATTGTCATCCCCATATTATCAACAGTAGTTCCTTCCACAATGGGAGCATCATTGGCACTACAACAACAAGTATGTCAACTGGGAAAACAACAGAACTAGTAAATTCTATGGAGGAGATGTCCATCCAAGCTATAGAGCTCAAAATATTAAAGGAGAAAGTGCAAAGTTTGGAAACTGATTGCAAACTTTCCCAAATTCAGCAAAGAGAAGAAACACAGAAAGCACAAAGAATGGGTGAGAAAATTAAAGTCCTAGAGAAATATTTGACACTACAGAAGCCACTAGGACATACTAAAGAGATGCTCTAGGCCAATATCATTGACTTTGTCAATGATATTTGGCCATCAATCCAAGTTATATTTGAGCAAACTGAATTGCTGAACGTAGCCACTGAAGCCATCCAAAAAGTAAGGGAACAATTAGGAGACAAACCTGAGAATGAAAATCAACTCATCCACCTCCTAAACAGTAAGAACATATATGAGCTCTAGTAGCTTAGCTTAGAGGATAGGACTGAAGCCACCCTAGAGATTAAAAAGGCTCTTTCCAAAAGAAACCTCATGCTCAACTTAGAAGAAAAGTTCCATAACATGCAGGTAGCCATTGACAGGTTTATGGCTAATTTCAAATTTTGAGGGACAAAGGCCTTCCCAGTCCTATGGTCATCAATGATAAACTCATGACCCAATTGGACTATAGTGATAGACTCAAGAGATTGGCCAAGGAACAAGCCAGCTCTTCAGGCATTAAAGCCCTGCCAACTGGGAAAGTATTGTATGATACATTGGAGAACCTATTTTTCCTAGAACATGAGGTGAAGAATTTGTTTCTCACCAAGCCCAATTTTGTAAAATACACAGAGGCAGAGAAAATTTATAGAAGAATGTTGAAAATGAGATTGCCTGAGACAAATCTGAAGGCAGATAGGTGAAATACATAAAATACAAATCAGAAGGGTTAATGAGTAACAAATTCAAAGAGTATCAGTGAAAGATCAAAGTAAAGAAAATTCCACCGTAGAAATACCACAACTATCAGCCAGCTTAAAGGGCTCAAAACTCAACAGAAAAAGCTAGTAACACCACAATAAAAGGGACAACAAGAAGCAATTTTACATCTATCTCTATCTTCATGCATGAAGATATTTTATTCCCTAGATTAAATCTCAAATTGTTATGAGATATTTTGTAATTATTTTTTGTATAAATACTTCACATTTTGAAGTATGTAGTGTGGATTCCAAGACATTTCTATAGACTTTTTCTCTCAAATCAAAGTTCTATTATATCAATGATTGGATTGGCTTGCTGGATCAAGGAAGAAAGATCAGATATTTTACAGGATTCTTGTGTAAAGAGAAATAAAAATAAGTATTCTTCCACGTTCAATGTTTTTTTTCCTTATATTTTTTCCATGATCTTTTGTGTAAATTTCCAAGATTTAAGTGTATAACAAGGAATGGTATTTTAGAAATTGCTTGAATGCACTATGTCTTCACTGTTTTACATTCTAACTGTTTTCTTCTAAACTATCTTAGCTAGGGAATTCTTAACTACTCCTTATCTTCCATAGTTTCTCCTCTGGTCTATAGCAAAGGATTCTTAATTGCCCGTTTTTCATGATCACCCTATTTTCTTCATTCTGATCCCGGTCCAAGGATTCTTAAGTGACCTTTCACCCTGGTTAGAATCACTTCACCCATTAGACCTAAAGATTTGCCTTCTACTTTGCTAGCTTGCCCTGTGAACATTCCCTTTAATGATTTGGTCATGTTATGCTATCCATTTGTTGACTCCATAGCCGAATGGCTTAAAGACCTAGCTTTATCCATCTGCTCCTAGAATTCCAACACCCAACTATCAAGTCAAAAACAAAACCCCATGGACACTAAGAAATAGCCTAAAATCTCATAAAAACAAAGCTAAATTATAAAGAGAGAACCCTCTATGGACTTAGGTTGTCTAGAGCCTAAGCCTAAAATATTGGTTTGTGGTTACCTCGGATGCTTCCTTCTTTTGATAACTTCTAAGGAAAAATTATAAGTGATAACATAGTGGTGACCATACTGGGGAATTCAAACCCTCAGTCTTAATAAACCTTTGAGAAAATTTCAAATCTTTATTCCGAGCCTCTTGAAGGGTTTATTAGAAGATATTTACAAAATTTCACAAAGAAAGTAATTAGAAGAGCTCGAAACTCTGGCTTCAAAGGGAACTCACTATACTAGAGCCAATCTAGATCTAAACCCTGCCCTAGTAGTGGATAATTCCAATCTGATTTTGAGAAGATCCAAAAGACAAGAAATTTCAGTAAGTCCAACACCTTCATCAAAGCAGATTCATGTCCCGATGAGTGGTTGTTCCTAGAAGACCTCCCCTTTGACAAGTCATTTGACCTTTCCCTATTTAGAACCAGGTCTAAAAGTGCACTTGATGACATAGTTCTAGATCCAGATTTTATTGCGGATCTCGAAGTCCAAAAGGAAAACCATTCAATTGATGAGTATATTCTAAATTCCCTTCAGTCATCCCTTACTACTACTAAGATCCCTAAGCTTTCTAAATGAGTTTCAACTACCCTTATTTCACCAGTATTCCCTTCCACCTCTAAATTTCATTCCTCACCTCCATTTATACCTACACTTCCTTACCAACCTATCATTACCCATCAATCACCTATTACTCCTAGCTCTCCATCAACTACTGTATCATCTCCTAGTACCCCAACCCCACTTCTTAGCCCTGCCCAACTTAGAGCCATGGAAAATAGATATGCTCCTCTTGTGTTATCTTCCCCACTTGGTGCCATGCAACAAGATTACCAAAACAAAATTGTCCAATTTTATGGCATAGGACCTTATACAACACAACATCATGTAAAAGAAATGACAGACTACTTTGAATTGCATGAAATTGATATTGGAGATGTTCAAATGAGACTTTTTGCTTAGACTTTATCTAGTGATGTTAGGAAATGGTTTAGATATTTACCTACTAATAGCATAGATAGTTTAGATATATTTTATCAGCAATTTTTTAAATAGATGTGAAAAGCAAAAAAATCCTCTGTAGATCCTTTCAGAATACAAAAACATCAGAAGAGGACCAAATGAAATAGTCTAGGATTACTGTACCAGATTTAACAATATATACAATGCAATACCTATCAATCTTAGACCCCCACCTGACTTAGAACTGATAAAGTTTCCAAATGGGTTTGATACCGATATGTCCTTCTAACTCAGAGAGAGAAATCCCCCAACTTTAGAAGACAGGCAGAGTGTAGCAGTTAGTGTGGAAGCCAACTTGCTAGAAAAAAGAGCCAGGGTTAGGAATGAAAGGAGAGGATCTGCCAAAGATGAAGCCTCACCCTCTAACCTTAAAATAGATGTAATAACAAAGGGTATGGAAAAACTGAAGGATAGGATAAAGAACATTGAGAGGAAGCCTTAGTAGGATAATCAACAGGCACCTCCAGTGAGAAACCAAAACTTTAGAAAGAATCAGAATCAAAATAGTAGAAAGAATGGACCTAACCAGAATATTAGGCCTCCCTTTCAGGAAAACTATGGTGAAACATCCCATTCATATGACCCTGAACAAGACACACACATTAACTTGATGGGATTGGATGATGAGGAAACTGTCTTCCCAACCCAAGATGAGTAGGAACTGCATATGCTGTAGCAATTACAGACCCAATCCAGAGAATCATTTGATTATAAACAAGGGTATGATTCTACCATTTTTGAAGTACACAAAAAATACAATTTAAGGAGTAAAAAGAATTTTGACACTCCTGACCAAACCAAGCAAATAGTGCCAAATCAACCCAAGAAGATCAAAGTAGCTCCAGTTACTAAAACTCTCCAAATTCTCCCTAGACCAAATCAGAACCCTCCTGGTCCCACCATTGTAGATATAACCCACGACCAACCCCCTAATGATCAACCATCAACTTCAATCCCCTCCAAGGAGATAGTGGAGAAATCTCCAAACACCATATTAGAAAATCCACAGAAAAATGCCTCAAATGCAGAAAAATAAGAGCAACCTACTCCAATTCCTGCTATGAAAATTCCAACTTCTCAAACAAAAAAATCCTCTTTGCCTTTCAATTTGGGAGTAGAGGTAGCTAAACTAAAAATTCTGGTTCCCTTAACAGAAATGATTAAAAGTGAAACCTATAAGTCTCAAATAAACAAAACCTTAAACTTTGTTGAGAATGAAAACTCTGTCAACTTGTTTTATGATTAGCATGAACTTATATTCGATCCTGATGTTAATGGAAAACCACAAGAAGGAGGAATACCACCCTTTTATATTAGCCTTAACATTCATGATAAAGTCTTACACAATGCAATGTTGGATTTAGGGGCTTCACACAATTTAATGCCTAAATTGGTTATGGAAAAGTTAAACTTGGACATTGCTAGACCTTACAAGGACTTATTTTCATTTGACTCAAGTCAAGTAAAGTGTCTAGGGTTAATCAAAGACCTGTGTGTTTCCTTAGTACTATCCTTCTAAGACCATTCTCATAGATATAGTAGTCGCTGACACCCCACCTAAATATGGCATGCTATTGCCTAGATCATGGGGAGCTAAACTCCAAGGATCTTTGCAACTTGACATGTCATATGCCACAATCTCAGTATTTGGGCAACCTAAAAAGTTATACAGAGAAACCCTAATGAAATATGTGGTGAGTAGTCAGGATAGACCTCAAAACTTTCCTATCTACTCCCTTCATTCTGACAATGATTCTTTTCTTTTGTATAATGCTAAACAAACACCACAAACTACTTCAAACAACATTATTTTAGAACCAAAATAAATTGTAGTTTCAGCTAAAAAAGAAATTGTCCAAACTCAAGATCTTTCCAATAAAAAGAATGATGAAAACACCTCAAACAATGAAAATTTTGTTCTCCGAGACAGTGAGAATTATGAACATGAGATATGGCACCTTGAATTTGATGGATCAGTGAACAAGTTAGGAGCAAGAGTAGGAGTATGGATATATAATCTAGAGAATGATCACTCAGAGGGTCATGCTTACAAACTAAATTTCAAATGCACTAACAATATGGCTGAGTATGAAACGCATCTTCTAGGTCTTAAATTAGTTAGGAAGTTAGGAGCTATAAGAGTTTTTGTCATGGGAGACTCTGAATTAGTGATAAAACATATCAAGGCTGTATATATGACCAAAGACCCTATATTAAGTTGTTATAGAGGAATCATTATAGAAATACTAAAAACTTTCTTAGAAACCAAGCTTGTTGTAATTTCTAGGAAGCATAATATGCAGGCTCATAGTTTAACAATGTTTGCCAACACTTGTAAGTTACCATTTCAAACTAACCATCAGTACACTGCTGAAGTCAGGCACAAACCTACTATCCCAAATAACTTGAAAAACTGGCAAGTATTTGCTAATGACAAACAAATAAACAATTTTTTAACCTTAGAGGAAGAATTTTTAAATAGTAATATAGATACTGTCATAACATTAGATCCTGATTTTATAGATAAAATAGAAATTAATGAAACAGAAGATGAAAAGATAGATAGATTCCATCCCACTAAATTTACAAAATTAGATTTATAAAACCTAAATTAAGTTGAAATTGATGAGATAATTAACGAAGACTATGAAATCATTAATCTCAAAGACAACTTTTTACCGAAAGGATTAACCCCTTTAGAAGACTTTATTGATTCAAATGATGTCCCTAGAAAACCAAAGATGGAACCCTTAAAATCTGATATAGAGGAGTGTAATATAGGCACTAAGGAAAATCCAAAATTGATCAAAATTTCAAAGTCCTTACCTTCTACTGAAAAAGTGAAATACCTAGAACTATTAAAGGAATTCCAAGATGTCTTTGCTTGGATTTATGAGGACCTCATGTCCTATGACACCAGCATCATACAACACACTATCCCCATAAAAGAAAATCATAAAACTTTAAGGCAGAATCTTAGGAGGATCAATCCCATCCTATGGCCTTCTATTAAAAAGGAAATCTGAAGGATATATGAGGCCAAGATAATAGCACCAATTAGATTCTCTGATTGGGTTTCAAATTTGGTGCCAACAAGGAAGAAAACTGGTGAGATCAAACTTTGTGTTGATCCCATAAATATTAATAAAGTTCCACTCAAAGACAATTACCTTCTCCCTAAAATGTATCATATCTTACAAAGGGTAGTAGGGTCAACTAGAATCTCATTATTGGATGGGTTTTCTGGTTACAATCAGATTTTAGTTCACCCAAATGACCAGGCTAAAAGTACATTTACTACTCCTTGGGGTACATTCATGTATGTGAAGATGCCTTTTGGATTAAAGAATGCAGGGGCCACTTTCCAAAGAGCCATGGACATAGTGTTTGCTAAGGAAATTCATGACTTCCTAATAATATGCTTAGATGACATCACTGTATTCTCAAAATATGATAAACAACACTTAGATCATCTAAGGTAGGTTTTCATCAAGTGTAGGAAGTATGGAATTTCCTTGAATCCAAAAAACTCTTTATTTGGGTTAGAAGAGGGAAAGTTATTAGGCCATATAATCTCTAAAGATGGTATCCGAATAGATCCTGCAAGAATTGAAGCCATATTATAGATACAACATCCTAGGAGCATTAGGGAATTACAAGCCTTTTTAGGGAAAATTAACTTTCTTAGGAGATTTATTTCTAACTTAGCAGAATTAATTAGATCATAAACAATATGTTGAAAAAATATTCAACCATAAAATGGACCATTGAGGCTAAGAAATACTTTGAAGATATTAAGCTAGCCTTAAAAAAAACACCAGTTTTGATCATTCCAAAGTTTGATAGATATTTCATTATATTTTCCTTTTATTCAGAACACACAATTGCTACAGTTCTACTGCAAAAGAATGATCAGGGTTATGAAAAACCTATTACCTTTTTTAACAAATCCCTGAGAGATGCCCCCTTAAAATACAATATAATAAAAAAGAAAGCCTTTGCTTTTCTCAAAGCTATCAAAGGTTTTAGAATTTACAATTTATATTCTCATATAATAGCCTATGTCCCCAATTCAGTAGTCAAGGACATCCTAACTCAGGATGGTCAGATGGAAAGAGAGGGAAATGGATTGCTACCATATTAGAATATGACCTAGAAATCAAACCAACGAAGTTAATCAAGGGCCAAGGTTTAGCCAATCTCATGGTTGAATAGAGTTGTCAAGCTTTAGATATAAATTTTATTGCAGAAATGGATAATGGAGAGGATATGGCAACTCCACCAATCAGCCAGGGCTTTATTGAATCACCATGGTATGCTGACATCATATATGTTTTACAAAATATACAAGCTCCTCTTGAATTATCTAGGACCAAAAGAAGATTTTTAAAAATGAAATCCTTAAAATTTTGCATAATTGACAGTGCTTTGTTTTAGAGGAATCATGAAGGTATCCTTTTTAACTATTTATTAAAAGAAGAATCTGACAAAGTATTACAAGAATTTCATGCAGGTGACTGTGGAGGACATTTTTACTGGAAAACCACTACTGACAAAATTCTTAGAGCCGGTTTCTATTGGCCTACTTTGTTTTATGATGTAAAGAAATTTGTAACCTCCTGTCATAAATGTTATATTTTTGAAGGAAAGAAAAATCTTTTACCCCTGCCCCTAAAACTGATATTTGTTGAAGCACCTTTTCAACAATGGGGTCTTGACTTCATTGGTGAAATCCACCCACCTTCCTCTACCCAACACAGATGGATCCTCACTACTATAGATTATTTTACCAAATGGATTGAAGTGATACCATCAAAGCAAGCCACTGACACTATTATAATAACCTTCCTTGAGGCCAACATCCTATCAAGACTCAGGTGCCCAACCAAAATCATCACTGATAATGTTGCAACTTTCAAATCTAGAAGAATGATTGATTTCTGTAATAAGTATTATATAACCCTGGGCCACTCCACAACTTATTACCCTCAAGGAAATGGAGTAGCAGAGTCCTCAAACAAAAGTCTGGTAAATATCATCAAAAAATTGTTAGAAGATAACAAGAAAACATGGAACAAAAAGCTAATAAATGCCTTATGGGCAGATAGGCTAACCATAAAGAAATCCATTGGTACTAGTCCTTATCAACTAGTTTATGGAATGGAAGTTGTTTTCCCATCTTCCTCGGGAAAACCAGTGATGAAGCTGCTACAAGAATTACAAGTTGAATCAAATGACATCCAAAGAAGAATCAATCAAACAATTCACTTGCAACAAACTAGGGAAGAAGTGTACATCAGATCTCAGGTTGTGCAGGAAAGGGTCAAGAAGACTTTTGATAAAAGGACTAAAGCAGAATATTTTTACCTAGGAGACAAAGTTCTAAAATGGGATTCAAGGAGAGAAGATAAAGGTAAACATGGGAAATTTGATTTCCTGTGGAAAGGCCCATATATCGTTTATGCATTCATAGGTAAGAATGCTTTCTTCCTCAAAGAAATGAATGGAACAGAAGCAGAAGGAGGAACAACGAATGGTAAAATGCTCAAACACTCTACTAAACCTAGTTATTCATTTCACTGATCATTTGTACATACTTTACTTTCAAAAACCTAGAGTTGATTGGATGGTTATTTTAGAAGTTGAATCCTGAAGAGAAGGCCCTAAGCTTCAAAAGTTTTACCGTCATAGATAGTAATAATGCAGAAACATGAAAAGGAAAAGTTGCAGGGTAATATCATAGCATTTCAGAAGGCCATTGATCTACAAAGTTCTTGACATTTCACCAGGAAATGTCATCCCCAAGTGGAGCCACTGTTAAGTTCTTAGGATTCATAATTTTCGAATGTTTGAGATTAAACTTGTAATATGTACATACCTTTTCTTTCTGCAAACGTTTTCCATATTTCAAAAAATTAAAAAATGTAAAGAGGGTATGTCCTAAAAGAATATTCAAAGGACAAAAAGAATAATAAAAGGTCCAAAAAAGTGAAAAATATGAACCCCAAAAACAAAATACCATGAAAGTGAGCAAGCCAAAATGCCACTACTATTTAATTTTTGTGCAGTTTGTAATATTTGCCACAATCCATGATAGTCAAAATGTTTAAACTTGGCTATTTCATGTTGATAGTTAGAGAATAAAAATCTGACGAAACCATTTGATCTTGGTAGATAATTAGATAGGTAGAGTAAATAAAAGGAACTCAACTATTTAATATGAGCCCTTGGATGTAATAAGGTTAGATTTAGTTTGTTTACTATTGTAAAGAGAAAGAAAGATGTTTGATAAGGGTTTGCTAACTCAAATGCACTCTAATAAAGAGAAGTAAAAATGGTAGGGCGAGTAGATGGGTAAGTAGAAGAAAGGTTTCAGAAGTATGATGATTGATTAGACAAAATCATATTTATTATTCTCATCATAAAAGTTCCAGATGTGATTGGGAAATAAAGCATGCAAATGGATATCAAATTCAATTAATAACTTCTCTCATTCATTTCACCTTTTACTTAAGTAATTTCCCACAACAAAGTTCAATGTACTTAAAATCCCTAAGCCAAAGAGGCTCAGAGCATTTCTCCGACTTTTGGAGGGACCAGACCGTCGACTCAATGACTTATAGCCAATAAGTACTAAAACCCCCTCATAACAACTCATCCCCCCACTTCAGTTCATTCATTTTCGCTAATAATACTCCTTTCCTAAGGTTGAAATACTTTTACCTAGGAAACGTATTTATCCCCCCACATAAATAATTTTCATATTAAAGACCCACAAAAACACATTACCCTAAGTATTTATGTTAAATATTCGAAAATCATTCAAAAACGAGAAGCATTTACTCAAGGATATTGTGCCCCTTTCCGCTCATTTTTATTAATTACTAATTTTATTTATTAAATCCCAATAGAAACCCACTTCCCTGTATATATTTAACTCCTACATATAAATTAACCCCACCCTAGTTTAATTATATAAACTATGATTTTCTACCCAAACCTCGACAAACCCACTAACTAATTGATTCACGATTAAGTTAGAAAAAAACCCAATTAATCCCTCCGCTAATGACCTCGACACCTTAACCCCTCCTTAATCCCTCATTAACTCAAAAATCACCGCACTTAATCACCCCCCCCCCACTACCCTTTGTGCAGCTTCCTCACCCGATCACCGTACAATCACTTCCCTCCACATCTAATGACCCTTATCCATATCAGGCGGGCCCGACATCCAAAAAATACCTACCCGAAAAATTTGTTTTCCGCCAGGCCCCCGATGCTACGTGTCATTCAACGTATGGAATCGGGTGGCCTCCTGTCAATACCACCAAGCACCCAAAAGCGATGTGATGGTAACCATTTATCGCTTGTCCACTACATGCCAAAATGGTTACTATTCACGCTGCTACATGACAAATGACCATTGTTCACCTGTACTTGCCAAAATTGACTTTTGCGTGTAAAGCCAAAAGGCCCCAAATCATTTGTTTTTATCGTTTTTTTCAACTGTAAACCTTCATGCACGCACCTTCAAACATCGAAGTTGTCAACCTATGTTTAATTTCACCCTAAAGACATCACAGAGCACCCAATTTACTTTCTAGCCTACTCAGAGCCTTTTCGACCTTTCATAGTTGCTAGTCACCCTGTTCAGAGCTAGTTCTCTTAAATTCTAGGTATTTAAGTCACAATTCACTGGAAAACCCTGTCAATTTCAGAACTAGTTACTAATTTTTCTGAGTTAAGGTAAAACATTAATTAAATAAAATCTAGCAACTCAAACCCACTCTGCACTGAACCACCATTGCCCTAAAAGACTGAAAAATCACCTCCCCCATTCTAAAATCCACAAGAACTGAGAATGGTTGCCCCAATTTCCATGGATGTGAGACCGATTTCCACTCCTCATCTGGACCTATACCATCTCCCCCTGGCTAATAAGTATTTCCAGATAAAGGAAAGATTTGTCCATGAATCCCTGCTCAAACTATATTACCGATACAGAGACTAATACCTGAACCATGCTGATAAAATTGGTTTCTGGGAGTCCAATTTTCCCAAATACCAATTCCCTGAAGTTCGCATTTTCCAAAAAATTGTCCATTAGTGACATGAAAATTATATCCCCAGTCAAAGAACAATGATGTCCTCGAACCAAACCATACTTTCACTATTACTGCTAAATCTATCAATGAGATGCTACAAATCCAGCCTGGCCAAAACCTGACTCCCCTCTCCATTGGAGATCTTTTGGACTTATTTCCCAAGCTTAGCTTGCAAGATTGGACCAAATAATCCAAACCTTCATCCTAGAAGAGAAATATACCCCCAAAGATCCTCCTCCATATGTGTATACCATATTTTCCCCATTTGGCCAGGACATTGTAGCAATGATATCCAGTGTCCTAGGTTATACCACTAGTGAGTATATAGATGAAATCATTCTGTCTTTCATGTCCATATTCACTCCAGGACAACCTCCTGCTGTCATTTATGATTATGCCAAGTTTATAGCTGATAGAATGCATGACCAGTTCCTTAGGATGGGTAATGAGCGAGTCTTCAAGTATTCCTTTGTTTTGTATCAACTTTTTCTATACTACCAAGCAGATAATTTCCCATTTACTCTCGAAAAACTTGACACAAAAGGTCACCCTAGATCAGTAATTTTTTGGATTCCATTCATCCATAAATATCACTATCCATATTCATATGTAGACTTCATAGACCTCTTTTTATATCCCATTGTGACAATGCTGATAGACAACCCTCCTCCAAGAATCAGTTTAGATACAAAGAGGATCCTGCAACTATCAAAACAATCCAAAGTAGAGGATTGGTACTTGTTTGGTCAATTTAGTGTCCTAAATTTCTCTACATAAATTATCAATCTGGGTATCGTAAACTGATGAAATGTAGTGCACTTTTTGTGCTAGCTAACCCTTCTTACTTCACTGTCTTTATGTTTTATGTTGTTTTGGGGGTTTTTGGTCTTTTAATTCCTAATGATTTACAATGTAAATTATCAAAACTAAATCTAACTTTCTTAAAGACTGCTCAAAATCTAAAAATGAAAACAGAGCTAAGAAAGACATGGAAAAAAAGCTAAGAAAGAAATGAAAACAAAATTTATATTCTTATTTTACCATTATTTCCAAAACATGAATTAAAAATGAAAGTGAAATTTGCAATTGATGTCTAACTAATTACAGAAATAAGACTAAATGAAATACTTTGTTACTATGCCTCTCAATTTTGGGAGAAATTATCCTTGGGATGACATTTAAGTAATTCTGTACTTCATTAATCTAAGAGAAATCAAATACAAAGATGCAGAAATAACTCATTACATAGATGAAATGTTCAACCACTTAGTTGAGTATGAATTATCAACTTGAAGGGTTTTCCATAAACATTCATTAACACCATGAGTTAGTATTTTAAACTAAAAATGAAATGGTGAAGAGAGTAAATGACATTGATTAGTTTAATTGAGAATTTAAACTAGCAAAACAATGAATGAAGTAAACTATCCAACAGTGTACCCTTATCATTCTTCAATCCTACTCTCATCCTGAAGCAAGGTTAGTTTTTAATTGAAGAAACAAGATTACACTATTGAGTTATATCTTCTAAACCACTGGTAAGAACTAAAAAGAAATCAAGCTAATGGAAACTACTCTAAATTATAAACATTGTTAGTAAGAAAATGATAGAAATTGCATTATAAACACTGTTATTAAGAAAATGATTATAAACACTATTTTAGAAAGAAAATGATGAATTTACAGTTTAACAAGAAGAAGAAGAATAAATAAAATAAAACCTTCTTCAGTGCACATGCCCTCTGCAACTAATTAGGCTACGTTTGCTCAATCAACTCCATGAAAACTCCTTCAGATGTTCATAAAAACATGTGGTCTTCTCATATTAAAGCAGGGACACAAAATGCCCAAAAAATATAGAGTCTAGAACTTCGATTTCACACTAAAACTATTACTAAATTCTTTCATCCCTTACACAGGTATTTATAACAAAAATCATAAAACTGTTTGTGTAGAAAAGCATGCTACAATTAAACACGTAGAAGACAGATATGTGGAATTTCTTCCTTGACTGTTGGAGAAATAAATCCAAGACATGGTGGTTTTTGGAGTCCATAGGTATAGGTAGTTGCTCTGGACCCTTGGTCTCTTTGTGTTTGACTTATCCATTGACCGTAGTCTTATGCCATCTTCTTTGTAGACCTGGGCTGAATGAATAGGATAGGGTCTAGGTCATGATGATTTCAAAGCTACCCATGTGGCTAGTTTCTCCTTCTAACACCTGGAACCTGTTAGAGCATGGAGGTAGCTGCGGAACAACTGGTTAACTGAAGAATAGGCTACGTTTTGTAGTTAATATACAAAAATTTATTCAAATAGCAAACATAAAAATAATAACATGTAAATCACTAAATATCCTCCTCAAGGAAATATATACCAGTTATTAGTGATGAGAATGCATCTTTCTTATGGAAAAACAAAGAAAATGAATGAGACGATCTTCTAGGGAAAGAGTAATTTTGGGCCTCAACAGTACTTGTACCAAAACCACACTAAGATCAAGATTTATGGCTGTGAGCTAGCCCCATAAAAACTACCTAAATACCTCCCAATGAGGTTATTTGCTCTAGAGTACTATAGGCAGATAATAAATTCAAATGAGATACAGTTTGCTAAAGCCAAAAAGAAGGCCCAGCTCAAGATCAAAGACCAATTAGGTCCATTTATTTGTAATAGAAGATAAGTTGGAAAGGAGGCAGACCTAATCCTTCAAACATTAAAACTAAAATAGAGCTTCATATATAGATATGATCCCTTGGATTTCATCGGTAAAATAAGGCAGAAAAACAAGATGGCTCCATATATTCATCGCTGCATCCCTGAGATAGAAAAGTATGCCAACCAATTGCAATGGGTGGAAAACACTTTAGAGGATAGGGATAGTAATGAAGTTGTTTTGGAAAACAAATTAATTGATCTAGAGAAACAACTTGATGAGGGTTATTTCCTATTCGTGCCATAAGGATCACAGGTACCAGAAGAATCACAAGTTCCAGAGGGATCATAAGTGCTAGATCAAACAGACATACCAAAGAAATCAGATAGACCAGAAACCACCATGAGTACCCCTCCAGTACTACAGACTCCTCTAAACGAGGAGAAAAGCCTCAAGAGAAACAGGGAAGGGACCACTACTTCAGAAAGAGCAACATCACAAGCCTATGTAGAGACAAGCCAGGCTAAGAGATAAAGAGTGAATCCTATCTCTGAACAGGAATATATAGAGGAGATAGCTAAGGCTACAAGCACAAAAAGACATGGGAGTAGGTTTCCCACTCCATTTGGAGGTACTCTAGAACCTTCCACATCACACACTCAGATGTTGGAAATGTAGCAAAGTGTTGAGGTGTCCTCTTTTTAAATCCTAGCAGATAAAGACCAAGATATCAAGGAGAGATAAAAATAAATAAAGGCTAGAAATGAGAGGCTGAAAGCCCAAACCTATGCATAGTATCTGAGGATGACCCCTACCAATCAAACAAGGCTTATGTCAGCCTTTGATGTTAAAGAGGGGAAAATGCAGATGACCTTCATCAAGCCAACCACTCAGCAGCCAAGAACCAAATCAGATTTTAAGAAAGTAGATTTTGAAGTACTGGCAAGGGATATTCATCCCATTGACCATATTGAGCTACATAAGCAAACAAGTGAGATTATTTATTCTACATTGACAGGGGAAACCATAGCAGCGCACCAATTGCAAAACTCTTCAAATAATATGTCAGCTCATTTTCATTTGGAGAAGGCCTCCTCACGGGCCAAAGATACAAGAATCAAATCCTTAGAGGACTTAATGATAGAACATGATCCCAAGGATGTGAAAGCAACAGAGAAGTTAATTAAAAAGAAGAATGATGACATTGCTTCACTGATGAAGTTGCTCAAAATTCCCCAGCTGCATCACCCTCAAACAATGGAAGTCCTAGAAGCACAACAGTGACATGAGGAGCTTATGTACATATTCCTAAAGCTAAATGATCAGCTTAAAGAAACAGAAGAGTTGGACACTTTGATTCATTCCAAGCAAAGTGACCTGGCCGCAACTTCCACAACTGTCATCCCCATAGTATCAACAACAATTCCTTCCACAATGGCAGCATCATTGGCATCTACAGCTCCACCTACCACAGCACTGCCAATTACAACTATGTCCACTACAACAATAGGTACATCAACTGAGAAAATAACAGAACTGGTAAAAGTTATGGAGGAGATGTCCATCCAAGCTAAAGAGCTCAAAAGATTAAAGGAGAAAGTGGCAAGTTTGGAAACTGATTGTAAACTTTCCTAGATTCAGTAAAGAGAAGAAACACAGAAATTCCAAAGAATGATCAGCAGGGTGAAACAGGTAAAATATAGATCAGCAGGGTCAAAAAGTAACAAAGTCAAAGAGTATTAGTGAAAGATCAAAGTAAAGAAAATTCCAACCTAGAAATACCACAACTATCAGCT
>APFE030408927.1:326238-337150 GCA_000404065.3 Pinus taeda | reverse complement strand
ACTCAATCATGGTGATGGAGTGAAAGTGTCATGTTCAAGAGCGACCTGCTACCAATAAAGTTCTTCAAGTTTTCTTCCTAATTTTTCCCCAATCATTTTTTATCAATACCCCTTTATTTTTGTCAAGCTTGAGGAGGATAACATATGCTTGTTCTATAATTTTCCCTTCGGGAAAACCTGTCACCATGTTTTAGCGATCCTAGCAACAGTGGAACTCGCTCTTGTCTGTAATGGACAAGTTTATCGCTATTGTTTTAACGAGTTTAACGACAAAGATAACTTAGTCCTATTCAATTTTAGAGAGTCTGAAAAGAGACAAAAGGGTAACTCCAGTAATCCTTTTTCGTAAAATAGTCCCTTAAGTCTAAAAAAGTATAAAATAATACGAAAGGGATGAATTTTCCGATCACTTTAATGAGCCGAAAAAGACAAGCACTCAATATTTTTGTGTAATGATCCCTTGGGTCCAAAAATATTAAAATCTAGAGGAGGGATGGCACTTCCAATCACTTTAACAAGCTGGAGAGGCCAATTTCTCAACAATCATTTTATATCTTACAAGTCTAAAAAGAGCTTAAAAGAGACTCGTCTTTGAGGAACGAGTGATAGTTTCGGGTAGCAGCTAGTTCTAGGTAAGGTTTGGAACTTTCCAATCATGGTAGTGTAAAGAAAATGGCTAATAGAATCACTCATCACAACTGTTCCTCAAAAGGGTAAACAATCAAGTGGAGGCGGATGATCAACTAAATAGTGGAGGTGATGGTAAGAACATGACCAAGGCTCAAAAGCTGATAGAAATGCAACCACAAAGCTTATTTACCTAAAGTGGGTTCATTTTTTAATGAGATTGAACTCTGGGGGAACATATGCTCATAACTAGGTTTATTTTTTAACGAGCTTGAACTTTGCAGAAAAATTGCTCATGCCAGTCATATAATAAGGATATCTCTCATCAGTAGGTTCATTTTTTAGGGAGCTTGCCCCATGTGCAACTTTGCTCTGAAGCCTTTTGTATGCAAGCTAGGAATGACCAACTACTCTCCTAGGGGTTAAAGAACTACTAAGGTTATGTAGGATAGCTTCTCAGTGGGAAACATCTCCTTTACTTTTCCATTTCGGTTGGTCTCGGCAAAGGTGAATGGTTGATCAGACCAATCACCTAACCTAAGTAGTTGAAGTTAGTAAAAAACTACGGGGTTAGAGTTACACTGGTCTCTTTTCACTTGCATACAAAAAGGTTTGCATGCCCCCAGGTATAAAGAGAAGTAGAGTTTCTAGGTTACAATA
Organism: Pinus taeda; assembly: GCA_000404065.3. Classification (NCBI taxonomy): domain Eukaryota; kingdom Viridiplantae; phylum Streptophyta; class Pinopsida; order Pinales; family Pinaceae; genus Pinus; species Pinus taeda. Next base: position 335,863 of record APFE030408927.1, on the reverse strand, counting down.
TGGAAGTTCTTGCATTAAAGTAAGGTTTTTTTGTCTGCATTTGCAAACGAAACACTTCCTTGGCTCTGTCCATCGAAATAGACAAAGGTGAATGGTGGGATCTTCCACTCACATAACGTTTGATGAGGGAATCCTTTTCTAGTCTAATCCCATTTTCCTAAACAAACAGGTGTGTCAGACTAGTCATATATCCTACGCAGAAACCTACCTTATATCTGAGGTTTTGCTGTCGAAGCAGACCAAGGTGCATGCCCCCTCGGTTTAGTCACATTCACCGAATCACTCATGGTCATCAGGTGGATGGACTGGGGGTTGATGAGACATTCCTTATGCAAAAGGACCAGTTAGGGATGGTATTTGACTAGTAGTCGTGTTTGAACCAGGGAATGAAAGCTGGCCTACAAGCTAGACCATTCTGCCTTCATACAAGAAACACATCACGCTAAAGAGTGAGGAAACAATAGATCCCATGCTATAGATGTAGTCACGTCCAAAGAGTAGATTGTAATCTAATGGCCCTTGGACTACCATCACATTCAGATAAACAGTTATTCTTCTCAAAGTTATAGGAAAATTTGGAAGGATCGTTAATGGTCGACTGGTTCCTTTGTTGAAGCGATGGCGAACCAAGCGCTTTCCAAGAAGTTGAGTAAAGGATACTCAGGAAGAAGCGATGGCGAACCAAGCACTTTCCAAGAAGTTGAGGAAAGGATACTCACAGAAGCCCCTTCGTCTATGATGGTACCAGCCATGATCATTCTGCAAGCTTGTAATATTATTTGGAATGGTACATTTGATGGTAGCCGAGGTCTCCCTAGTAGATTCCAATCAAAGGAAACGACTAGATTGCTTGGAGGAGGGACCGAATAGACAATCAGATGAATCTCTGATGAACTTCCTTCCTGCAGTAAAGGAATGGGTAGATTACCCCCATGTTCATTGGATTCGGTGTTAACGAAAAGAATTTGAACCGTGTCATTCTCATTCTCTTTGGTGACTGTATCATCTAAAGGTGGACCTTCTGAAGAGAAGATTGGGTCAACTGCCATCTCCACCTATTGACTTTGGTCTGGTGTGGACTTAGAGGGTTTATATTCAATGATAGGTGCTTCGACTGACAATGAAGGTGTGTCAGTTGGATTTTCAACTAGCGATGGACTCAGCAAGAGTTTCTTGTATCTAGGAGGAAGTCGCTGTTGTGAAGCAGGATAGTTATCCAAGACTCTTTTAGCTTCATCCAGGAACGGACAACGGTGGACGGCATGATCACCTTCTCACAGTCTACAAGGAAATTTAGATCTTCCATTTTGTCCATTGATTTCATTTTCACTAGTTGATGGTGTGCTCTCAACATGATCGTCAGAGGTTGAAGACATCGGATTGTGCAAGCAGGGAGACCAGTCCCTTAAGATCCATGGGATGCAAGGAAAATCTCGATGATAGTGTTCCCCTTTGCAAATGACACAGGGAGATTTAGGTTTTGATGGTGCAGTGTGTGGATTTTCACCAGACGATGCATAGTTGCCCCCTTTCACCATTGGCTTCTTCTTCTTCTTCTCCTTTCGTTTCTTCTTCTTCTTAGTTACTTGGGTTTTAGTTTCACTAGCTTCACCAAGAGAAGAGGAAGAAGGAGAGGGAGAAACAAATGAAGTAGAAGGTTGGGGGGTAAATCTAGTATCATCTGGTTGCTGATTTGATTGCTCAAGAATCATGGTGTTTTGAACGACAGAGGTCGAGAAAAGCCATATTGGTAGGCCAATTGTACATCCTGGAAGGGACAATGTAGCCATATGAGTTGCACCAACATCTCCCCAAGAGGAGAAGGGTCTAGGATTACCCCCAAGGGGAAATCCTTGATTTGTGGAATCCATTTTCTCAACCTAAGACAAACGAGGGAATAGTGATGTTATTTCGATTAAAATAAATTTTATGATGCTTTGACACAACTTGCTTTTTCAATTTTAAAGAGTCGAGAAAAAGCTAAAGATGACACTACTCACCTTCGATTTTTAATGAGCCTGAAGTGACAAGTGCTTAGATGGACCTTTTTTTTTAAGGAGCCTGAAAAGAAATGAAAGTGAATACTCTGGAAATCTAGATAGAGGGATTACCAAACGAATTGCAAAAATGAAAAATACTTTTTATGTACGGCAGTCAATCTTCCCGAATGTTGTGTTCAGTGCATTGCGATTAATAGGGCGACAGACACGGCTTCCTAAGGATAAAGGGTATAGCCTATTGTGGTCTCCCAATATATACTCGACGGTACATGTGAGCACAAGTCCATACTGGCACTTGTCGTATCAAAGAGGAGGAATCACCCAACCTACGATGAAAATGATAGTTACCAGGCTTTTATGATGTTGGATTACGTCTCTAGCCTAGACTTCTAGATGTTGTGCATTAGGTTCCAAAGCATTTTTATGTTCATTGAAGTTTATTTTACAGTTCATCTTTCTTAAGAAGTTTTCTTTTAAGGTTCACCCCGTGATGTAGATATACAATTCCTAAATATGCAATCTAAGATGATAAACAGTCATTTACTTTTCTTTTTACAATGAAGATCCTAGCTACTAAGGAAAGAGAAGTAAAATCCTTTCAACATAGAGCAGAGAACACACACTAAGATGCACTGTCCTAAATCAATTTCTGCATGTAGTCTAAATGAAAATGCAAATGCACATGCATGTATTTGTTTTTTAGTTCCCTTAATGTGAGAATGAAAAAAAGAAAACTAAGTACAGATTTGAACTATCTTTCCTCAAAGCGACACTATAGCAATTTCTTTTCAAAACGAAAGGAAGATTTAGATGACACTTTCAATTTCGACTTGAAAACTACTTTCAACACTTCAAAGAATTGATGATCCAAATCAAATACAATAGAAAAAGTGTAATCGACTATCTAAAAGAGGAAGACTGTACGACACTCTTTTCTTTGACTGAAAACGACACTTGTGACACTTTCAAATCAAAAGACGACAATTCAATTAAGCTACTGTTTGCAAAGGAGAACTGTAAATGATGAAAAATACATAAAAAAATTCACAATTCTTTATCAATGGAGGTTGAATAATGCAAAGGAAGAGAGTTTCAACAGCGATATACTGATCATAAACAACAAAACTACTAAATAAAGCTGAAGACAATGAAGAGAAAACCAAAATCTAGAGGTAGAAACAGTCTCACTTAATCATCGCACCTGTAACACGGGGAAACAGGGATATATCTCACCTGCAACACACAGGAAGTGCGATGCATCCAGGTTGCCAATGAGAGATAGTGCGATGGTCCAGCGATGAGACTGAGCTTGGTTTTTGCTCACAGTTTGCAGCTAAGTTTAGGGATTTAGGTCGAGCTAATGATAGGCAGTAAACACAAACTATAGGGGCTGATCTAATGAGGTTATTTGAGCTACCACCAGGGCACTTAAGATGTTTGCAAGTCAAATGTTCAGTTCATAAACTAACCTAGAGATTGACTAAAGAAGCATTGATCTACTTTGCAGTTGCATAGAAAAAGCAGTTCGAACACTAGTTGGCTTAACTTCAGGCTCTGTCTGTAGTTTATAAAGCAAGAAATAGTGACTAACAATCAAACTATTTTCTCCCCAGTGGAGTCGCCATTTTGTTATCAGGAAAACTAGTGTCTATTCAGAGTTGCTAGTCCCACTAAGATGGGTAGCTATCTTAGAAACAAACAAACTAAAGTTACTTGTGTTTTCCTTTATGAGAGATAGATGAGAGAGAAGCAGAGAGTACCAACCTCAGTGTTTTGCTTGGCTCCTTGCTTGTTTCCTCCCTCCTTTGATAGAGCTTTCCCACTCCTTCCTCACTTATCCCGCTTCAAAGAACACCTGTAGAGTGAAAGCAGCATAATACCATCAAAGCATAGAGATCTATAACCATAAACAATATAGGATTAGATATATATTAACTATACAAATGCATATACCAATACAAGATTCAAAAATATATAAGAATATGGAGGAAAACTCAAATAGCTTTATTGATAGAAGTAGTAGAAGAGAGGATTACAACCTAGTGGTCTAACCCAGTGCCATCCTCCCAGCATGAAAGCCCTCTTCACGTCATGAAAAGCTAGATCACCCAACACTACGATGTTTCACAAAGACCAACAACACTTCCTTACAAAATACAAAATTCCAACCTCTGGATCTCTAGGATGAGGGATCCATATATAGATATTTGCAAGTGGGTGAGTCAACTTTTGGGATTTTGATTAGTGTCATTTCTCTGATAGTTCTTGGTTCCACTTGGAGATTTCATAATCTCTTACTCATCCCTGGGCGAATTCAGAGAGGCAAGTGTCAAATGAGAAATTTCTAGAAGATTCTCTGGGTTTCCACCTACCAAACTGCCTCTTCCATTTCTCTGCTCTTGCTCATCACACCCTACAGAAGGGATTTTCAGTATGCATCACACCCTCTATGTGTAACAGGTGAGATGCATCACACCCTCAGCATGGAGCAATCTGTATGGTCCAGTTTTGACCAGTTCTGAGTAGTTTTTCAAGGAGAACTTCTGGGAAATGATGTAATCAACTGACCTTGTTCCTTTAGGGTATGAAACAACACCTTTATGGGGCTTAGAAGCCCTTTCTTTATGGACATATGTGATTGGGGTTGCAGTTCCCAAATATGTCTATAACACATGGGCTTACCTACATTGATGTGCACTTACCCCTGTCCAAGGTTGTGCTGGTCCCTCAAGGAGGCATTTCTAGAGGGTTTTAGGCCAAGAAACTCTTAGGGAAGGAGGCATTCAAAATGGTGAATTGTATAGGGCATGTGGCAACTGAATTAGGGGTTGATGAGCGCTAATGGTATCGATCAGAATGATGGTAGTGATGTGCCCAAATTGAGTTGTAACTATAACCACAAAACCTCTTTGGGAGTTGGGAATATAGCCCTTCCAACTCTAGAGAGGGATCTCTCTTTCTTATTTAGCTATTTTATTATGAATAATATTAGGTTATCCATTAGGTTCAGGTTTTGATTTTCAAATTGGTTTGGTTGATTAAATTCCTAGAACTTCCATTGGGCTATGAAGTCTACTATTTCAACAAGGATCTATCTCAAAGTTTCAAAGGAGTTTGACAGGGCAAGGTAGCTGAACTAACTAGAACTTTTAGAGTTAAATGAAAGATAATGGAAGAAAATATATAGGTTCAATTGACGCTAAAGATAAGCTAAGAATTATTTAGCATGATATCAGAAGAAAATATTTAAATTATCCACAACTAGAATTTGAGTGTATCTTTCAACAAATTTTGTTCATCAGCTTTCTATAAAATAATTTAGACTTAAGAACACATAAGTATGGAAACAAAAGAAATAAACACATAGACAGTGAGGGAAGCACTTCACCAAATAATCCAACACATGAATACTGTGAAGAATGTCCCTTTTATTACTGATCAACCCATCAAATGGAAATAGTACAATAGATTTCTCGAATGCAAAAATCAACATGTCTTACTTTAAATGATGAGTATTTATACAAATACTAGACTAAAATATCTTGAAAGGTATCAGGCTTTGTTACAAATATCTATACAAATATCTTGAAATAGAATTCAATATTTATTACAAAAACTGTATAATAGATTTAACTACTAATAATTTCAGTCGGTTGAGTTTTGGCACTGTTTTTTAGGAATCCTGGTGGTAAGTGGCCATCCAAATGTCTAATGTTGTTGTCTTGCTGGCAGATGTGTTGTGTTGTCCCACTTTTCACTGCATTTTGCTGATGACTATTGTGATGATTGCGCTGAAAGTTTCCCACTATCCTCTCTATCCATTTGTTGTTTGCTGCTATTTTAGTTTCACCATTTTCCCCCTTTACATTAATTTAATTCCATCTATAGAAGTTTGGGAAATTTTGGAATTAATTTCAATTGGGAAGAGGAAATAATCTTATCGAGCAAAGGGGCCGATTTATTTGGGAATTTCATTGTGGTCTGCATTTATGAAGGAAGTAAGGAGGGTTGATTCTCTCAGAACCATTCATGCAGGATGGTCCATGTGGTAGCTGGGGGTTGGGGGAAACATATATACTTTTTGGATAGTGGACATCCATGGCTGGGTTGGAACATTGTGGATGGAGGCCAAGAGATGAAGTGGAGGTAGATTTGGGTGTGAAAAATATGTTGGGAGGGTGTGATAATGATTGGTTTTCAGAGGGCGGTATGAGTGGTAAGTAGTAAGTAAGTGGGGTGTGAAATAATGTGAGAGGGACACGTAGGAGTGGAGTTTGGCTAGGAAGCCACTTTTTCAAAACCCCCCGCCCCCACTTATCGATAAAGGGAGACATGGTGGGGGGGTGGGTGAAAACACCATTTGTCGTTGATTTAGGTAGAGTCAATTTGGGTCATTCAAATATGAGGATATTTTAATTAATACGCGACCTTTGAAAAGGGATGGACTTGACAACCCTTTAAGTCCACCATATAACATATCGCATCCACGGTGAACTTTCACCTGATCACAATCGCATTGGAGGGGAGCACATTGTCATGCAGAAAGAGTTAATTTTGCGGACAAAACCAACCTCCCTAGAAGCTTAAGGCTTTCTAGTGACAAACAAGACAATTAAGAACAATCCTTCTCTAAATATGCATTTACCATATAAGAAATCAAGTTAGATCCTACCTGTAGCCCAACGCTGTTGTAGTATTCTAGCCTCGTCGATCCGGATGAGCTCCTCCTTCTTCGAAACCTACATTCACTAACAATCAAACGATTAAATAACACCTGAATATCTCATAAAATAAAACATATTTAACATACAGACCAAGGATTATATGAAACAATTCATAAATAACAAATTGTTGATAAGAATGGACTTATTTGTATTAATAGCAAACAAAAGAAACCATTACAACCTGAGCCTTGGTGTTGTGCAGGTCCCTCCCAGGGTCCAGCAAGAGTTTTCCTTTACTTTGATAAGCTCACCCACTTCCAAATGAAACAAGAAAGGATGGGAATCTCTCCTCGCAAGCTTCTACAAGGAAGTCCAATTCCAGCAGCATCTACCCTTAGGAATATTCAGCTTTCAACCCCCTTCCTTCTGGCCCAATGCCTGTATTTATAGTGCTCTAGAGGAAGTTAATCAGGTCCACCATCAATGGGATAAGCCCCTCTTTGGATGGGATAGCTCCCCTCTTGATGGGATAAGTTCGTCTTTCATAGGGATACATGAACCATTTGGAGTCGCTCAATACACGTCAAACAAGCTTCTAGAATGCTCTAGAAATGACCACAAGTAACATTTTTAAAGATGAAACTCGCGCCTTTTGACCTTTACAGGGGTACTCACCCACCCCTTTACATACAGAGCATATAAGTACGCAGGTATTGTGAACTTGGGTTGCGTACACGCAGGTAAGGCTGAGAGAAACTGCGTACCCAGAGATAAATAGATTTTTAAAGACTTCCTCTCTTTCTTGGAGTTTGACATGGAGAGCAGAGGTATGAGACTTGCCAAGGAGGATAGTATGACAGTTGATGGAGCCATACTAACTGTAAATAGTCATGGTGACAAATTTTAGTGTAATAGATTGCCCCCTAAAGTGCGAAGCCTGTAGTAGATTAGGGTTTTATATCATCTAGGAAGGGTTAAGTACTTTATCATTTAAAGGATTATCTTGTGGAGAGCCTAGTCAGAACCTACAATTTTCAACACAAAATACATGTATAAGACTATATCATCGCTGAGGTAGGCATTCCCATACTCAGATCAAAAACTTTAACTAACAGACTAACTACTGCTCTGATACATGAATGATTTCGCAGTACATCATAATCATAGACTCATGTAGACATAGTATGGACGCAGCCATCTATTTATAATTGGTCTACTATATAATGAATACAAAACTCCTCGCAGCCCGGATGGTGGAAACTAGATCCAGGGTCTTCATTTCTACTTCCCGAAATGGTACGATGCTAGCCATGCGAATAAATGAGTCGATGTCGAACATGGTAGAAACCACTTGATTACCAGTCGATGATGTAAATTTTTAACAAGTGTGAGAGAGACCACCAATGATGTAAATGGTTCTCAAGGTACCCAGTACAATCCATGAGATGTGAATGAATGAGTTGATGTCGAACATTTCACGGAGTCTTTCGATCGAAAGTCAATGATGTAAGCTGACGTCAAAGGCAAGAAACCTACCATTGATGCATGCAGACTTCAAGGTACTGACGATTTCTAAGTCATCTCTCTAGATAATGTGTTGATGTCGATAGAAAGCGACCCGTCGCAGGCAAGCCCACAACACGAAATCATAGTTCAAGTTGAAAAAATGTTGCTGTAAGGACTGACTCAAGGATGATAAAATGGATGATAGGTATTTTGCAGTTGAATGTTTTGTTTACAGACCTCTTGAACACATAACGATACAACAGATGGCTTGGTGACAAATGACTCAAGGTTAATCCCCGGAACCCGGCTGAAGAATGTCAATGTGGTTTGATCAACTGTGAGACAAAGGATTTCCCAACCCAGGTGAATAAAAAGTGTCGTGTTCAAGAGTGGTAGTAAGGTTTTTTCTGAGACAAAAGGATATCAAATAGGCTCATTCTTCTCTCTTTTCGCCCACCATTTCTGGCAAGTACCTATTTATTTTTTACAAGCTTGAGGAGGATAACATATGCTTGATTATAAGCTCATCCTTCGGCTGAGTCCAACTTAGTTTTGATTCGAACCTTAAGAAGGAGTGGTCCATTCCTGTTTGTAATTGAACAGGTCCTTTACTGTGAAATTTTAACGAGTCCAATATAGGAGAAACTCGGCGTTTTTCAATTTTAGAGAGTCTGAAAAACTTAAGCAGACTCCAGATTGGACTTTTTCATAAATTTGTGTCTCCCAAGCCCGAAAAAGTATAAAATAATACCTAGGAGAACCGCTTGATCTTGCGACCAAGGAGTACTTTCATGATTAGTTTCTTTGACTTGAAAAGTAAAAAGCGATCAAGGACACATCGTTTTATTTCCAGTATCGAATTTGAAACGACAAAAACCCGACAAACTTTTCTTGTTTTTACGGTCAAAAAAGGGCTATAAGGGGACCGTATTTTAATTCCATTTTAACGAGTGTAAAAGAGACGCTCGACAATATTTTCATATTTTAGGAGTCAGAAAAGCGCTTAAAAGATGACTCTGATGTTTTGGTTCGTGAAAAATGACAATTTTCCCTGAAAATCCTTTTGTCCTGCACAAAAACAACACATTACTCATACCTGTTTAAGATAGGCAAAAATACATTGAAAAATAAACAAACCTAGCATTTATTTATCCAAAAAACCTATAAAAAGACTTCTTACCATGTCATTTTTACCATTTTACTGTTGAGGGAGAGAAAAGGGCTTTTGGCAAGAAACTTCCCGTGGACTTTGCGGAGAATCCGACCGTCGAAATCGAGCGCCGTCTCTTTCAGGTATTTCAGAACATCCTCCTCTTTGTTTTCATCCGATTATAATTTCATTTTAAGCCCTAGTTTGATTTTTTGGGGGCTTTGGGGTTTTAGGATTCGCTTTTTGGGGTACGCAGGTACCCCATGGGTAACCTGCGTCCCCCGACATTTTCTTTAATGGGAAAA
>APFE030408927.1:293020-323816 GCA_000404065.3 Pinus taeda | reverse complement strand
GAGGCTTGACACAAGACAAGGAACTATGCTCATGACTACTCTCTACAATCTACCTATATAACCTATGACTCCTTGTTTCATTTTTTAATGAGGTTGACACAAGACAAAGAACTATCCTCGAGTCTACTCTCTACAATCTACCTATATAACCTATCCTTGTTTCATTTTTTAATGAGGTTGACACAAGACAAGGAACTATCCTCGAACCTGATTCATTTTCTAATGAGGTTGACTCAGTAACATGAACTTTCCTCGAAACCTTTGTTTCATTTTTTAACGAGGTTGATACAAGAAAAAACTATCCTCACAACAACTGATTCATTTTTTAATGAGGTTGATGCAGGAAAAGAACTATCCTCATAACACCCTGTTTCATTTTTTAACGAGGTTGACACAGGAAAAAAACTGTCCTCGTAACAGTCTGTTTCATTTTTTAACGAGGTTGATACAGGAAAAAACTATCCTTGCAACCCAATGATCATGGCTTCTAACTGGAAGAAAGACATGTCAATGGACACACCTTGATCATGGCTTCCAAGAGGTCTTCATCAGAAGGAAGAATAGTTCTCTGGAAGGAGCACATGTCAAGGGACTCAAAAGGGATAAGAACATCGCGTTCAAATAAGCCCATAGAGTTTTCCATGTCAATTACCGGATCTAAATCAAAAGAAGATGAGAAAACAGTGAGAGGCTCACTTACATTGGTAACTGAAAACATGGGATCAGTTGCCACATAATTAACCCGTGGCGGGGTAGATACCAGTTTAGAATCCGGAACATTTAGGGCTGTCATATTATCGGTAGTTGAAACAAGACTAGGGAATGAAAGCTGGTCTACAGTCACAATATGTCCATTGTGAGGGAAAGACATCACGCGAAAGAGTGTCGATACGACAACTTTCATTGCATAAACATAGTCTCGCCCAAGGAGTAAACTGAAATCCAAGGGACCTCAAACTACCATCAGATCAATACAGACAGTTTTACCTTCCAAGGTAATAGAAAACTTAGGAAGGATCCCTAAAGGTTCACTAATAGTTCTGTTAAAAGCTTTCAGATTCTGCGTAATAGGAAAAAGCTGAGGGGAACCCAAAGCTTTCCAAGCGGTTGAGGATAAAATACTAACAGAAGCACCTTCATCTACCTGTGTGCGATGCATGTCCCTACCACCAGCGTTGACAATGATTTGGAAAGGGATGGAGGAAGGAAGACGAGGTTCTGTCAGTCTGTTCCAATCCAAGGAAAAGACCTCAGTACTTGGAGGGGGTTCTGTAGAAACAGGTGAAATGCCCCCTGGCGTAGAGGAATCTAATGTAACAAAAAGAACCTGAGAGGTATGAAGTTCACTCTCTAAAGGGAAAGTGGGATCGATCGAATGTGAAATTGAATCAACCACTTGATCAACTAATGGATCATCAACCTGAGTGACATGAGTTTCACTCTCCAATGGAAAAATGGGATCGACCGTACTTGAAATTAGACCAATCACTTCGTCAGTTGACGGTAGGTTGGGTAAAAGTTTACGGTAATCAGTTGGAAATTCTTGCTGTGGAACAGTAAGGTTTTCCAACAATTTTGAGGCTTCATCCATGTGAGGGAAAATGTGAGTTTGATGATTCCCATTGCATAACTTACAAGGAAACCTAACTTTACCCTTTTTCCCAGGAACCTGACTATCACTGGTTGGTGGATCAATGGAAAGTTGATGAGATTTTTTCGACCATACTTCCAAGACCTTTGGAAGACCAGGACAATTGATAAGGAAGTGGTCACCCTTACAAAGCCTGCAAGGGTATTTGGGTTTACAATGCATGTCGGAATTTTCCTCAACACAACTAACACTTACAGTTGTGGCTGGTTGGTTGACTTCTTTCTTATCTTGCTTCTTCTTCTCCTTCTTCTTCTTCCCTTTCTTCTTCTTCTTAACCTTTTGGTTACTAGCATTAAGGCTTTTACCAAGCGAAGAGGAAGAAATGGAGGAAGAAAAATTAGGCGAAGAAGGTAAAGGGTCAACAGAAGGTTGGTGATGTTGAGATGGTGAACTCTGTTGAGGTGAAGCATTCGGTTGAGGTCGAACAAATGGAGTATTTGGGGCCAACGAAGTTGAAAATAACCATATTGGTAAACCTATTGTAAATCCAGGTAATGACAAAGTAGCCATATAAGGAGGACCAACATTTCCAAAGAAAGGAAAAGTACTAAGATCCTCGTTAAGGGGGGTTCCTAGGTTGGTAAATTGCGGAAGATTTGCCATTATATTCAACTTCAGCGAATTTTATTAACAATTTAAAACTAAAATTAACAATTCACAATTCACACCTAACAATTAAAATTCACAATTCACACCTATGGTCTCTAAAAGTAAAAACAAACAAATTAACACGTGCTATCAAATCTACGAGTCAAACCACACACAAACAGTAACTTTCCGTACCGAAGACACTAGTTGGTGATGAAATCCAACGTTGCAAAATTCAATACAGAAAAAATGGTTGGAACAGTTACCCCGACAACCTGCTTAATGAATAGACTGGCACAAGTTTCTCCACTAAACCGTCTCAAGTGAAGAGAACCCCCCAGAAAATCCAAGTGAGTCTAGCCGACGTCTGCTCCAGGTACAGTGGGATCTTCCCTCCACCGTCACCTTAGGAAGAATCCTATAGAATATGGTCACTATGGTTACCAATGGAAATTAATATACCTGGGGGAACATTCTACGATCCGATACGCACGCAAGGGCAGAGTAGCAAGCTCAATCCCCTTGAAGGCTCCTTGAAATAATCCGAGGTTTACCAACAAGTGACCCCAGGCTCCTCGACAATGGTTAATCCGAGGTTTACCTTTTGTAATACGTGAATATCTGGCATCGTTCCCAATGAGGAAGGATTGATTCCCACACTGGTTCGGACACGATCTCATGTTTCTCCTTTAAGAGGAGCTTTCCCAGAGCATAGATGTAACAATTGGATTTTCTCCCTACCGCAAGATCAACTACTTGTTTGTTTTACTGTCTTGGAGAGTTAATAAAACCTATTCCAAGACACTAGCCTAAGGTAGATTGGTGGAAAAAGTCCTAAAAATGCAAAAATTACTAGATAAATTTTAATTAAGCGTTGTGTTATTTAGGCTGTTATTACTAAAAAGGGTAAATGGATATGAAACCAATGGTGTTATGACCCGACCCAAAACTGAATGCAATCGAATATGATAATTTAATCTTTTCAATTCGATGAATCCTAACTAAAGTAAGGAGAGAGTTTCAATTCACTTCCAACAATGCAAAAAATTGATCACTAAGAGAAAATATAACAAATTCTCTAATGCACTAATTTCATCAAGATAAACTAATGCAAATAAATTTCAAAACTTTTATTTTTTATTTTTTTGTGTAAATTCAAATCAAAGAAAACTGATCTAAATCTACGATTGATTTTTCAGAATGTAAACTATGCAATTGTAATCTACCCACAATTCACTTGAAAAGTATGCAAATGTAATCTATGCACATTTTTCATTCATATTCCGAAAAGGAGAATTCTAATTATGCAAATGTGATCTATGCAAGAGAATTCTCAAACACAAGATGATTCTAATGTAATCTAAGAACCAATCAAGTGCAAGTCGAGAAAATTGGGTGATAATTCCAAAGATCAAAAAATAAAAACACTCAAAGGCGATCAAATTTAGAATTTCTCAAAAAAGAGACTCAAAACACCCAACTGATAAAAGCTTAAAGAAGGAATGCTAATGAAATTAGCCAAGATGAAAGCTTCTGATAGGTAACCAGTGGATATGGGTAGCAATAAATAAACTATAAACAAAATCTAAGAGGAAAAATGGAAAAATTGGAATTTTCTCAATTTTTGACAGGGTACGCAGGCGACCTGTTCAGACAGGTGCGGGCCCGCTCTGTGCACAAAGCTGCAGTGCGTACAGGTACACACTGTGCTCAACGCAGAGGGTGCGTACTACTGGAAAAACCAAGAAAAACTAAAATCTAATTTAACCCTAAGCTAGCCCACCCAAATACACAGTCAAACAGCCAAAAACCAGAAAACAAATGACTTTTCTCAGATCAAAGTTTCATACAAAGGAAAAATCATTCACATTCTATGGAGTTCCCCAATGGAGTCGTCATTTTGTCATGCGGAAAGAGTTAATTTTGCGGACAAAACCAACCTCCCTAGAAGCTTAAGGCTTTCTAGTGACAAACAAGAAAATTAAGAACAATCCTTCTCTAAATATGCATTTACCATATAAGAAATCAAGTTAGATCCTACCTGTAGTCCAACGCTATTGTAGTAGTCCAGCCTCGTCGATCTGGATGAGCTCCTCCTTCTCTCCGAAACCTGCATTCACTAACAATAAAATGATTAAATAGCACCTGAATATCTCATAAAATAAAACATATTTAACATACAGACCAAGGATTATATGAAACAATTCATAAATAACAAATTGTTGAGAAGAATGGACTTATTTGTATTAATAGCAAACAAAAGAAACCATTACAACCTGAGCCTTGGTGTTGTGCAGGTCCCTCCCAGGGTCCAACAAGAGTTTTCCTTTACTTTGATAAGCTCACACACTTCCAAATGAAACAAGAAAGGATGGGAATCTCTCCTCACAAGCTTCTACAAGGAAGTTCTAATTTCAGCAGCATCTACCCTTAGGAATATTCAGCTTTCAACCCCCTTCCCTTTTGGCCCAATGCCTGTATTTATAGTGCTCTAGAGGAAGTTAATTAGGTCCACCATCAATGGGATAAGCCCCTCTTTGGATGGGATAGCTCCCCTCTTGATGGGATAAGTTCCACTTTCATAGGGATACATGAACCATTTGGAGGCGCTCAATACACGTCGAACAAGCTTCTAGAATGCTCTAGAAATGACCACAAGTAACTTTTTTTAAGATGAAACTCGTTCCTTTTGACCTTTACAGGGGTACGCACCCACCCCTTTACATACAGAGCGTACAAGTACGCAGGTATTGTGAACCTGGGTTGCGTACACGCAGGTAAGGCTGATAGAAACTGCGTACCTAGAGATAAATAGATTTTTAAAGACTTTCTCTCTTTCTTGGAGTTTGACATGGAGAGCAGAGGTATGTGACTTGCCAAGGAGGATAGTATGACAGTTGATGGAGCCATACTAACTGCAAATAGTCATGGTGACAAATTTTAGTGTAACACACATAGGAATTCAATGTAGATGTGGACCCAAAAGCCTCTCAAATCCACCCTATAACTCATCGCATCCACTGGGACTTCACTGCAAACTCGGACCCAAAACCTTTTAAATATAGCATATAATCTTGTTGGGTCTGGCTGGGCTTCGATCGCATCGCAATCACAATGGCAGGGGGATAGGAAGTAAAGGGGATTGACTGCGGGATGGTGCGATATGCAATTGTGTAATCACATTTGGGATGGGCTATGAACATAGACCCAGACCCAAAAAGCTTCAAAATATAACTTATACACATTTCGGGTCTGTTGCTATTGCAATATGGAAGGGGCTCTAGAGTTGACTTGATGTTTGAAACATGTGATTGGAATCACACAATTGCAATCGTCGAAGGGTAGAGGTTCGGGGGTGTGATGATGTTGAAACTTGCGACATAGTGACACGTGGCTTGTGGGCTGAATTTATGCCTCGAGAGTGGTGCGGGGTTTATGTTGTAATATGTGGTTGGGATTTTAATAAACATGTGATATATAATGCAATGCAATATAACAAAAGGGATTTTGGCATGGTTTGTGATATATGGTGGCAAATGGGGAACACAGCTAGAATTATGAATGGAATGGAAATGTGACCATGGTTAGAATGATATAATATGGAAACATGTCTAGATTAGGATATATAAAGGGAAAATGGATTAATTCTAGAGTTTGGGAATTAATATGAGAATAGAGGAAAAATGGATCACGGCTGGAGTCATATGGAGGAAATATGAATTTGTGAAAATGGGGTGGTACTTTGTGGGTCATGGTTAGAGTTAAAAATCATAATTTCATATTCATAATGGGGGGGAATATTTTTAACAAAGGATAAATGAAAATACAATTTAAAGTTGTAGTAGAAATAGTTGCACGGCCTTTATCTATTTTTGAAGTGCAAAGTTCGTTCTTGCATATCTTTCAATCCAGGTATCAGATTTATGTGCAGGATATACCATTGGAAAGTTGCTTCTGAGAACTTTATGATCAAAACACATGTAGTATAATATGATCCAAACAATGTGATGAAAAAATATCCTTAGATGATCATACTAGGTGTCCCTTTGGAAATAATTCTCAGGATGAAATATTATTTACAACATCTCAAACATAATAATGATTAGCTATAATCAAATGATCCTATAAAAAATTATAGGACCCTAATAGATGAGAGGTTGAACGAAGGAGCTGCACTAGCAAGGTGGGTCCCATGTACCCTAGCCAGAATGTGACTGTTGGAAAAACTGTAGATGACTGGATGACTATTTTTCCATTAAAAGGAGCAGGATAAACAAATTTGAGCATATATTTGGAAATATTCTTCCAAAAGAGAATTAATGAGAGAGATCTAGATGGAATCGATGGATTTGAATTCAAAAACGACTATAAATAGAACATCCCACTCCACATTTAAACACTTTACTTCCAAAGAGATTGTCTTCAGGTTTTTCACCTAAGTGTGAGCATAGATGATTCTTGTATGTCTAGATGAGAATGGAAAGAAGTAGAGAGGGATTTTTCACAGAAGGGACATGGGTTTGAGGTAGATTTTCCCAAGCGGCATAAGAAAGTATTCTAGGAGAGCCTTTACAAGATGATTGCAACACCACTAGTCCCTACCATAGCACCTAGGTCACTGAGGCCAAAATCTATTGCCTCTGCGACAGGAGAGAAAAAGTAGAAGAAACCAAAACAAGCCTCGGTTCGGTAATTGTCACACAAAATCCCAACAAAGATTATACAGAAAGGTCATATGGATAAACATAAGTAGTTGATGGAACCCTAGGATCTGGATGAAGAAGACGTCACTATGGGGATTGATAATGTAAGCGTAGAGGAAATAGAGCTAATTACTCAGCTACCACCATATATTCCCCCTAGGAAATCAACTACCAAAGTGACTAAGGACCCTGAATCATTGAAATACAAGCTATTTACGCCATTGTTTCCAAAGGAAGTACTTGTTTAGGGTGACTTTTTGGCTTGGGTACCATTTTTTAATATGGAGGATTGAGATTTGGGCGATCATGTTGGGTTGTGTTATATTCTTTCCACAACTAGCCCCCTAGTTAACCGGGGGATTAGACGAGGGGCAATTCCCCCCCTTGGTTGCATCGATTGCATAGAAGGGGGGTCATAGGATGTTTGAGGGGGGTGGTTAGCCCCCCTCTACGGGGTCCAGGGTAGCACCCTGGGGAAAATGTTTTTTTTGAACCCTATATTAGGTTGGGCAGACCTACCTATGGTTTTGTACATGGCTTTCACGCATGGTTTTGGATGAAATGGTTTTCGGTCCATGGTATTGTATGCTTTGTCATGTATAAATATGTATTGTAACAATGAAAGGAACATAATGAAAAATCAATTTGGTAGTACCGATTTTGGGATCCAGGGGAAAATATTTGTGTAATGTTTTTTATGTGTTATGCTCTCGCATTGTTTATTTTCTATGTTTTAAAATTTGTAGGCAGCTAATTTCTGTACGAAGTTAAAACCTAGATTTGGTGTCGGAGTTGTTTTGGCTTCAAGGGGATGCTTTTGTTGCTAAGGGGTTTCGCTTAGGCCTGTGGTAGTTCCTGTTCAGTGGGAGATCTGCGGGATGGATTCTCTTGGTGAAAGAAGATGGCGAGCAATGGAAAGATAGAGATCAAGAAATTTAATGGTCAGAGTTTTGAGTTGTGGAAACTCAATATGGAGGATCAGTTGGTGGATAAAGATCAGTGGATCATGGTAGATTTGAGTACTAAACCAATGGGAGTGTCCGATGACAAATGGAAGAAGTTGGATCGGAAGGCAAAGACCACAATAAAATTGTGTTTCTCAGATTCAGTATTGATGAATGTATCAGGGGAAGCTATGACTAAGGATTTGTGGGAAAATTTAGGGACTTTGTACTAATATAAGTCTCTGGTGAATAAACTATTCCTACAAAAAAAGTTGTATAAATTGAGGATGAAAGATGGAGACTCAGTGACAGAGCATATGGACACATTTAATATTGTGGTAAGTTAGTTATTATCTGTTCATATTAAAATTTCAGATGAAGATAATTGCATCAGTTTTTTGTGTTCTCTACTAGATTCATGGGATAGTCTGGTTATTACAATAGGTAGCAATGCAACTGCCTCGCAATTTGATGAAATAGTATCATCCTTGCTAACAAAGGAGATGAGACGGAAAAATATGGAGAGCCAGAATGGTGATGCCTTGTTTGTATGAGGATGGTCCCAGAACAGAAACAAAAATAAGTCATAGAGTGGGAGATCTAAATCTAGATGGAGATCTAAATCTCCAGCAAAACCTGTAAAGGTGGTTTGCTGGAATGTGGAAAGGAAGGGCACTACAAAAGAGACTGTAAATCTAAAGCTCCTAAAAAAGGAAAGGGATCTAATTATTCTCCTTCTGTAGAGGAAAAAACCACTACAGATGAAGGTGGGAATGTGTACTTGGCTTCTTCAAGTACACATGTAGATCATGAGGCATGGTTGATTGACTCACATGCATCCTTTCACTTCACTCCCCATAGAGAGTGGTTCTGCGAGTATGAGAAATACGATGTTGGTGATGTCTTCTTAGGGGATGATAGGAAGGCTAGAATCGTTGGTCGTGGAAAAGTAAATTTGAAGTTGCAAGGTGGAAGAGTTAGAACACTTCCATGTGTTTTGAATATTCTTGCATTGGCTAGAAATATGTTTTCTGTAAAGAGGCTGGATGATGCAGGTGTAAAAAAACAGTGTTCAAGAAGGATACCTGCAAGATGGTTCAGGGAGCACTCATATTGATGCAGTGAGTTTGGATTAGAACTATGTACAAGCTGCAAGGTAGCACTATTGTTATTGGGTGCAACAGTTTTGTGGTTCCTAAAATTAGATTAGAAAATCTAGTGGTCTCTGGAGAGAAGACCATGTTGTGGCATCAAAGGCTTGGACATATTGAAGAGAAGCACCTTCAAATACTTCACGGTAAAGGTATGGTAGAAGGTATGACTAATAGCTCTCTATATTTTGATTTCTGTGAAAATTGTGTATATGGGAAGCCAAATCGGATGAGTTTCCCCTCTGGCAGTAAGAGGGAGAAACATATATTAGAGCTTGTGCACAATGATGTGTTTGGACCTATGAAGGTTCCATCACTGGGTAAGTCTATGTAGTATGTATCATTTATAGATGACCTCTCAAGGAATACATGGATATATTTCCTTAAGAAGAAATCTAAATTATTTGATGGGATTAAAGAATTTAAGGCTCATGCGGAAAACCAAATAGAGAAGAAAATAAAGGCATTGAGGTTAGATAACAATGGAGAGTTTTGCAGTAAGGAATTTGAATAATTCTGTATGAAGTGTGGTATAGCACAACAGAAGACTACTCCATACACACCTGAGCAAAATTGAGTTTCAGAAAGAATGAACAAGATGTTGATGGAAAGGGAAAGAAGCATGCTCAGTGCTGCTGGGTTAGGACATGAATTCTGGGTAGAGGCAATGGAGATAGCATGTTACCTGGTCAACAAATCAACTTCATAAGCATTGGAGGATAAGACTCGACAAGAGGTATGGACTGGTAAGAAACCCTCTCTTTCACATCTGAGGGTATTTGGATGTGATGAATATGTACATGTTCGAAAGGAAAAAAGAACCAAGTTGGATAGTAAATATGAAAAGTGCATATTTATTGGGTATAAGGATGGTTTAAAGGGTTATAAGCTTTGGAACCCGATAACAAGGAAGGTTGTGTACAGACAATATGTGGTGTTAAGAGAGCTGAAATTTGTTATTAAACATGAAGTCCAACCAAAGGAACCTGAGAATATAGAGTTTGAGCTTCAGGAGGAAGAATCTGACTCTACAACAAAGGAGGAATCAGAAGATGAAGAGGCACAAACCTTGGGTGTGAGAATATCAGTTCAAGAAATAAGGAAACCGGAAAGGTATAGTCCATTTTCTTTCTCTTCAAAATTTTCTTTATCTATTACTGATGATTATCCTAGAACTATGATGGAAGCAGTAGATTCAAGGGATGGAAAACTCTGGAGAGAGGTCATGGTTGATGAAATGACATCTTTGCACAAGAATGAGGCTTGGGATCTGGTGGAGTTGCCATTTGGAAGAAAACCCATTGGCATCAAATGGGTGTTCAAGAAGAAGAAAAATGTAGAAGGAAAGGTGGATAAATATAAAGATCAGTTGGTATAAAAAGGTTATTCCGAGGTGCTGGGAATTGATTTTGGTGATATTGTTTCTCTTATTGCCAAGGTAGCTTCTATTTTATTACTTTTATTTGTTGTTGTTGCTTTAGATTTAGAGGTAGAACAAATGGATGTGAAGACAACATTTCTTCATGGGGATCTGGAAGAGGAGATCTACATGAAGCAAACTGAAGGTTTTGTGGTGAAGGGTAAGAAAGAGCTGGTATGCAAGTTAAAGAAGAAAAGGAGATTACTTTGTGTATTTTAAATTAATTAGTGACAGTGTTGTTTAACTAGTCTTGTATGTGGACGATATGTTTCTAGTTCGAAATGACAAAGAGATTATCCAATATTTGAAGACCCAGTTGTCTTCCAAATTTGACATGAAAGATCTTGGTGCTACAAACTATATTTTGGGCATGGAAATTAAAAGATACCAGGCAAAGAGGAAGCTCTGGTTAAACCAGAGGAATTATGCTGAGACAATACTGTAGATGTTTAATATGAAGGATAGTAAATCGGTGAAGGTTACTATTCCTATAGGTATAAAGTTATATGCTGAACAATGTCCCAAGACACAAGAAGAGGAAGAGGACATGTCCTGTGTTCCATATGCAAGTGTAGTCGGTAGCCTTATGTATGCAATGTTTTGTACTAGACCAGACATTGCACATGCAGTGGAAGTACTGGGCAAGTTTATGTCAAAACTAGGGAATGAGAACTATATAAGAGTGAAGAAGGTTTTGAGGTATTTGCATGGCACTAGTGATTGTGGTTTGTGCTACCAAAGAAGACCAAGATCAGACAGAGTGTTGGATATTCATGGCTTTGTTGATGTAGACTAGGTTGGAGATTTAGATCAGAGAAGATCTACAAGTGGGTATGTCTTTAACCTATTTGGAGGTGTAGTCAATTGGATGAGTAAGAAACAATTTGTAGTGGCACTATCAACTATAGAGGCAGAACACATGGGAGTCACTCATGCAAGCAAGGAAGTAGTTTCATTGCAGAGATTGTGTTCAAGTATGGGGTTAGTACAGGGAGATAAGGATAGATTGTGATAGCAAAAGTGCAATTTTTTGGGCAAAGAACCTTGCTTACCATTCAAAGACAAAGCACATTGATGTTCAATATCACATTTTGAGGGATATGATAGAAGACAAAAAGGTGTTTCTAGTAAAGGTGGGCACTTCGAAGAATACTGCAGATGCATTGACAAAATCTGTGAGTTTTGATAAGTTCTCTTGGTGTAGAGAAACAATGGGTGTTTTAGGGTTGGATAAATGACTAAGCTCTCCTATGGAAAGAAAACAACAAGTGGGAGAATGTTGGGTTGTGTTATATTCTTTCCACGACTAGCCCCCCTAGTTAACTGGGGGATTAGAGGGGGGGTGGAGCCCCCGCCCTTCATTTCCTTGACTACGCAGTGGGGGGGTCACAGGGTGAGCAGCAGCCCCTCCTATATGAGGGTGGTTATCCCCCCTCTATAGGGTGCAGGGCAACACAATGAATTTTATCTTTTTGGACCCTATATTAGGTTGGGCAGAACTACCTATGTTCTTGTGCATGGTTTTCACACATGGTTTTGGATGTGATGGTTTTCAGTCCATGGTATTTGATGCTTCGGCATGTATAAATATATATTGTAAAATTGAAAGGAACATAATGAAAAGTCAATTTGGTCATCCCGGCTTTGGGATCCAGGGGAAAACCTTTATGTATATTTGTTTTATGTGTTATGCTCTTGCATTGTTTACTTTTCGTGTTTTAGAATTCATATGCAGGTAATTTTTGTACGGGGTTAAAAACTACATTAGTGTTTTGTGGTTAAAACCCAACAAATTCTTGAAATTTGTCTACTACAAGGAGGCAGGCATCAGAAGGCTTGAACCAGTGAAGTGGGTGGCCAACATTGAGTGCAAAGGGTTTCTCAACATGTTGTATGTCCCACATTTTAGCTGAACATTATTAATACCATATGTGTGCGTGAATTGTTGGCACTAGTTCATGATGGGTGCCTGTGGCTGGGAGGGCCCATCCCAATTGACGATATGTTGGTCCATAGAACCACAGTGCCATCGTATCAGGGCATGAACCCTGTAGATTCTTTTGTTGGGAAGTCATAGGAGAAAAAGCTCGTGGATCAGATGAAGAGTGACTTTGGGTTGGTGAAGAAGTCACAAGGCTATGCCATTAGCTTTATCTTGGATGGAGCTATGTGGTTTGCTACATAGATTTTGGTAGGAAAAATGATGCATAAGTGTCGCGCTGATGAAGTGTTGGAACCAGTGGTATCCTTAGATGTGTAGTGTACCTAGGGGTCTAATTCAATTGGGAATAGTACCTTTGCCAAGAATTATTGGAGGATTTCCACGAAGCATAGGAGGACGGAAAAGTGTTCCACTATGCATGGTTGTTGTTACTTATCGTGCCAGTAGCTTGGAGTGTGCTTGAGGATTCTCAGTTCCCACCGACTAATCTAGACTTTTACGAGGCTGCAAAATTTGCCTCGATGTGGAAAGCAAAGGACCCTGACTGTATCCTTGAAAACAATATATTTTTGGTGTTGTTTGAATCAGATTTGTGTACGGTGATCAACAAATGACCATAGTTGTCACCTAGCCTACATGCGTAGTACAAAAATATAGCAGACTTCAAAGCATATTTTCACAATTTGTATATATATGCGTAAAGAAGGATTCCACAGGAACATGGCACAAGTTTCCTTACTTAGTCACAGTGGATGATATTATGGAGGTAATCAGCTAATGGCCAAGCGATTGGCTCACCTCATATAGCGAAGCAATAGGAACATGTAAGGCCATAGAAATAGAAATGGGGAAAAAACAACTGTAATAGAGGGAATGAAAGATAAGGAGAAATAAGCCTAGAAGGCTTCTAAGATAGAGAAATAAGCACAGAAGGATTCTACGAAAGAGAAGGAAGCCCAGAAGGAAAACATTGCACAAGCAGCAACATTGCAGATCACCATTGACCTCGAAGAACCTGAGACAAAGTGCATAGATGTTGAAGTTGAAACAACAGATGAAGAGGAAGGTGATGCAGATCCCTATGTTGGACCAGAGGACTTAGAGTCCCCCCTTTAGGATCAGGAAAATACAAAAGCGTAGTTCGACGGGGTCACACAAGAAGCAAAAGTTTGACAAGTTTGTGGGTACTGAACTGTTCACCCTCATGGAGGGGGATCTTGATGAGATAGGCGATGTTTTCTGCTCTGTAATATAAAATATATGGGGGCACATCAACGACTAGTACAAGTACTTACTTGAAAAAGTGCAATTGGGCTTGAAGGAATTACAGGTCTGGATAGGAGTAATCCAAGTGAGCATGGATCAAGTGAGCGTGGGTCAAGTCAGTGCGAATCAGGTGAGCAGGACATCAAACACAGAACTAATGTCATACCTTCACACAATGATACCACCATAATGTTCCCTACATTTCGAAACAATTAAGGATCAGGCCAGGCTACTGCAGATGACCAACATGATTATCAACCTTGCAACACTGCCTATCCAGACCTTACATGAGCTGTAAAAAGGAATCTTAGATGAGCCCCACGTCTGGGAGAAAAGAGCTATGTTGATTATTGACAAAGTAAAGACTAATAATCAACAAATGTTTGCAGAAAAATAATAGCCTTTGGAGAACTGTGACGAGATGGTGCAGCACAATCAACAACTAGAGGAAGCCCTTATCGAAGTGTGTAGCAAGCTTATTGAGCTCCAAATTCTAGCCAAGGCAGCCTTTGGAGAATATTCATAAGTTAGCTATTGCAGTGAAGGAATCCAAGGAGGAAATAAAAAAGGTTCAGTTTGAGCTACATCTATAGAGTTCAAAGCTTCAACTAAAGCTACAGCCAACCACAGCTCCGAAGGTCACAGAGCAATGCAAAGCAACTATTAAAGTAGATATAACAACTCAGGTCACTGCAGTGAAGGAATGCAACCAATTATTTGAGAAAACAATAGAAATGTGGGCCTCACTACAGGAGAAACCACACATGTAGATGATCGAAGCTGACATCTATTGAAAGAAACTATAGTTTGATGAGATTAGGGTGACAATGTGGAGCATAGCATGTGTGTATAGGTTCACTAGGCTACAAGAAGGGAAATTCATATAGACTGAGATTGATTAGCTGCTTTGGAACGTGTTGGGTGTGATTTTTTACCTAATTTTTACACCTTCTTTCCCCTGTTTTGATCCTCTTATCCTCCAGGCCCATGAAACTTTACATGATTAATCGCTCTTTTTCTCATTTATATGACCTTTTCCACTATCATGTTATTTTTCCATGTTTTTCTGAATAATACAATACTATATTCCTTTTTGTGGCTAACTGGGGTGAGCATTGGAGAAGTATTTTGGAATCTCTTTTTTTTCGGGTGTTGCTCGTGGGAACAAGGTTATGGAGTAAACATGCAACACTGATTGATTTGAGAAAAGGGTAGAGCAGTTCACTGTTACACCTTGTATGTTATTACAGGTTGTTGCTACACATTGAATGTTGTTACAGGCTGTTGTTACACTACATGCTGATAGAGAGGACCATTATTACACCAAGGGTGTTGTTTCCAGTGATTTCCATTACATCCAAAATCGCTATTCACTCGCAAGATGTTGTTGCACCGAAGCTGGCAAGTTATGGGTACTATTCCACATAATAGTTGTCGGGTGTTAGGAACTATTTATTTTAGAAGAAACAGACCCGAGTGGTTGCAATCTTAACCATTGTATCTGAGAAGTATTTGTATTTAGAAATAGGTTGTAACTACTTTTATTTTTTATCAGCATGAGAATCGTGAGATTCTCATGGTTGATCTATTCCTAATTTCGGGCATGTAATAATTATAAAAGAAACTTGATTTCCTATGTATAAGGATGACATATAGAAAAGAACTGTTACTCTGCTCTTGTATCTTGGAATTATTTTAATATTAAAATCACTACAGTGATGTTGTGACTACTCTTCATCTGATTTGTTAACTAATCTCGTGTTATTCTTGCACCCTTGCTACAGAGGAAGGGCCCTCCTCTTTAGTAGGGACTATAGCAGTAGAAGAACTGTACATTATTGTTTATTTTATTTCTATATTATATTATATATATATAATATATATATATAATAATATATATATAATTGTGTTGTTGTTGTACAAATTGTGAAA
Organism: Pinus taeda; assembly: GCA_000404065.3. NCBI lineage: Eukaryota > Viridiplantae > Streptophyta > Pinopsida > Pinales > Pinaceae > Pinus > Pinus taeda. Next base: position 308,219 of record APFE030408927.1, on the reverse strand, counting down.
TACATCTGCTTCTGTTCCATATTTACGCTGTAAGGCGTTTCCCTTTGAAATGAACCCCCCCAAATGCCTTTGTGTCTTAATCGTAGCGGTTAGATGTAATGTTAGACGATTGAAGAGAAATCAACCATCTAATTAATTAGGCCGATAGGCCTTCCTTTGAGTGAGCTTTTAGTCTACTCTGCGGCAATAATCTTTCGTGCTCTCACTAACTGCTGCAATGATATGTCCCGTTTCTTCTATGCAATCTGTTGTGCACGACCTAGCCATTGGTTATTTCAGTATACCCTATTTATAGCATCGCTGTGAAGAGCGATTTAGGTCCATTGGTTCGGCTCCTGGAATCTGGGAGCTCGTTGTGTAAAGAAAAGGCTGCGGCGGCCATTGGAGGGCTAACGAGCAATGCAGAAAATGCTTGGGGAATTGCAGCTTATGGTGGGGTTTCAATTCTGATTCATATTTGAAAATCGGGAACCCCAGCTGCATAGGCCATGGCTGCAGGGGCGCTGAGGAATGTGGCCGATGTGGAAGAGATAAGGAAAAAGATGGCGAAAGAAGGGGGGATTATTGTTCTGCTCAATCTGGTTTCTTCTGGTATGCCGTCTATGCAAGAAAATGCAATAGAATGCCTGCATGCAATGGCTTCCCAAGATGAGAAAATGCATCAGTTGATTACCAAAGAACGCAGAATTCAAACCTTGTTACGTCTTTTAGAAGAACCCACTACGCCCAAATCATAGGAGCTCGTCATCAGAGCGATAAATAGTCTTTCTGCTTCTATCAGCACTACTAAAGCCTTGGTTTCTTCTTCAGGGTTTCTGAAGTAGTTGGCTTCTATTCTAAAAAATGGGCATTCGACTGTTCAACAATTGGCTGCTTCCTCTATCTGCAATCTTTCATTCAGCAATGAAACCAAGAAGGCATTGGGTGAAGCAGGGTGTATTCCCCCTCTGGTGAAGATGTTGGAAGCCAAGCCAAGCATATCTGAGGAAGCGGCTGCTCAGGCACTTTCTACATTGCTCGTTGTGCATACCAATAGGAAGGAATTCATCAAGGATGAAAAGAGCAAGGCCCATCTGGTGCAATTGCTGGATCCCATAAACTAGACTCTAGCTAAAAAGTTCCCCCTTTCTGCATTGTTGGCTCTCTCAATGAGAAAAACCTATAGGAAGAAGATTGCCACAGCTGGAGCATGTCAACATCTGCAAAAGCTCACAGAGATGGAGGTTGTAGGTGCCAAGAAGATTCTTCAAAGACTTGCAGGAAGCCAACTCCGCAACATCTTCAGCAGGAGATGGAGAGAATAACTGATCCAACAGGTATAGAAAACCCAACATCTACACCTAAACCACAAACCCTATTGCTGTCAATTATAAACTTTAATGCTCTCTTATTTCAATATCTGCTCTGGCTCTCCCTTCTCCTAAATCTAGTCCCTCTCCTTATCACCATAATTGGTGCTAACATCATCAGCTACCATTGCATAAAAATTATAGTATCCAGCATGCAGGTTTTTCTCCTTGCCCTCTACAGTTACCATGTTTTATATCTCTAAATTCTAATTATTCAACTTTTAGGCCTTGTTTCATAGTCACCACTGGGTCATGAAATTACCCTAAAATCAGATGCAGAAGAGTATTAATTATTAATTTGGTTTGTTTAGGTCCATGCCATTTATTTCAGAAGGCAAGGGTTGTCCCGGTGTTTTCAGGCTAATATAATTTATTTACTGCGAATTTGTCTTGTGATCAAGAACTCTTGATCCAGGTGTCATCCATTCTATTGTTTGTGCATATTCTGGTATGGGTTGACACAGTTGGGAGAGGAATGCAATCCTCTGAACTCATATCATATATATTGCCAAAATATTATACCTGATATGATTGGATGGGTAGCTAATTCAGTAGTTAACACATTTTTTCCCAACGTGATAAGCATTATGCTTCAGTGTGTTTAGTAGCTCTAGCATATCTGTGCAATCACTTCAAAGTTCAAATAATCTGTACAAGGTTTTCGGACAAATTTTGTTCATAGTATCAGCGGTGGCTACAAGGGGTGTACTGTGTCTCAGATTCCTCTTTTACCGATATTGAAATAAACAATACGATGTAATAATTCAATCTGTTTTGTCAATCACAAATGTCGTGCTTGTGTTTCTTTGTATTGTTCCTGTCCATGGTTTTTGGACCAATTTTGTTTATAGTATCAGTGGTACTGGTGACTACATAAGCTTTATTGTCTCAGATACTTCTTTACCTATACTGAAATAAATTATATAATGTATTAATTTAATCTGATTCCTCAAAGCACCAATGGAGTGACTATGTTGTTTCTTTCATGGTTCTATTTCCAAACACGCAACGAGAATAGACTCTCTATTGTTCATCATCCACCGTGTATACACCAAGAATCAGGATTCACTAACAAGTTAAGGTATAAATTAAGAGTATTGTGGCATTTTCATTCAGTCTGTTATATCATCCCAACTTTTTATCCTTCATTTAATTTAGGAAAATTTATATAGATCAGAAAACACATCCGAAAATCTTTTCAGTTGAATAGAAACCTAAATAATTACATACACCGGTACATAAATAACAAAATATGAAGAGTAGGTTTGATCCTATGCATGCAATGGCATAAATATCTATCTTTACTTATATCTATTTACACTGGAACAACCTTTTCTCATAATCAAAGTGTCTAATAACTCTGTTTCAAATTTACAAAATGATTTTTTGTTTCTGTTTTTATTATCAAGTTGATTTTATAATTTGCAGTTCACTTTAAACTAAGCGTAATATACTCATTTTCAATATATTTTACAAATATTTTTCAAAATATTTTACCAGTATTTATCAATGTAAAAACTAGATGAAAAAATTAAACATTAGAGTTTCTGTCTCTGTTATTTAGATGTTATTTTAAGAAAAGTATCGGGTATTACTTGAGCTCCAACAACAGTAGCTTCTAACTGCACTTAAATTCCCATGTCGTAAGATAATTATGGATCAGGATTAAATGCAAATTTTCTCCCATTTTTGGAGTTTTCTATGACATGTTTCAAAACCGAAGCATACATTATATGCTCTAAAAAACAATCCTCCTCTGTAGTATCCCAACGCTTTTCATGGCTCTGCATTGTCAAATGAAGCTTCTTCAAAACGGTGTCATAATTCTCAATACAAGTTGCGCCACGGCTTGATCAGAACATGTAAGTGCCAACAGGTTTATAAGGGCTTCTTTGTGTGATCCTGTCTGACCAATTTTGAGAATCAAACACATAGCTTGGAGTATACTGCAAGACATTATTAAGAAGAATCTAGCAAGCGTTTTAAATAGAAGAATATGGGACTTTTCCATCCCAATAGGGAAAAATAGTAGTCAAAGGCACAGAAATTGCCTCAATTGGTGCAAGGAACATCGGAGGAACAATGTCATGCTTGGAAACCACATGACAAAAGTTGCCTCCCCAATTCTCACGGCCAACTACTTCAACAAGTCTTTCATCTGCAACCAGAGGGCAACCAAATATGATACAAAAGGAAGAGATTTGCCTTATCCTCTTTTCTAGGAACCACAGTGTAGCCAAGGTTGCAACTGCTCCTCCCAAGGAATGACCCACAAATATAATGGATTTGAGTTTTCATTGTCTGGAGTCAGTAGAAGCCTGTAACTGATCGATCTAGAATACATCAACACAATGTTACTTTTCCCTTTGAATTTCAATAATTTCATCTATAATAACAGAAGTAAACCCTCATGTTGTGAAATCGAGTTTACTTTTGACAGGTGCATTTAGATAAATCACTTTACCTTTGCTTGGAAATCTGTTTTCTCCATAATATCTAGGAACAACTTAAGAGCTCCCTGATGGACTTGGGCTGGTTTATCATCGTAACCCTTGAGGCAATTCGAGAATACCTGGTTGTTTGTTTCTATAGTCCCCTCTCCATCGATGAAACTTTCAATTATGAGAAATGATGGGAAGGAAACATATGTAACGCCTCCATGCTCCTTCAGACTAAAACTCTCTGAATTATTTGCATGACCTGACTCTTCCCAAGCATTCAACGATATTTCGCATGAAGCCAGAAAAGCTGCAGTCTCTTGACCAACAGTCAACCTGCAACAACAAATAAGTAAATTAGCACCGTAAGGGAAACCAAGTATGGATCCCTCAAAATTTGGAATTTTGTGCATACAATTTTGCACATTTTTATGAATCATGAGATAGGGATGCCTTCATTATCTGAGATGAAGATAAAAAAGTGTGACAATGAAAAACACTATATAAGATTACATATACAACCTGGGCTTCTAAACAGGATAACTGAGGTGTCTATCACACTGAAACCACTTAGCTTGCCAATTACTGCAGATCAAGAACCATATTATTGCATCTGCCATTACTGGACAGGAATAACTCACAATACTAATACCAAAACTGTCCTCCCCTGCCTACACCTCAGGAAGATTAATACCCATACTATTCAAGGGGAAAGCCTCCTAAATCTTAGTGGGGAAATGATGGACCTAGAGCCTGCAATAGATGAATGGGTAATTTTACAATGAAAAAACCCTATATAAGATTAAATATACAAACTGAGTTTCTAAACAGGATAACTGAGGTGTCTATCACACTGAAATCACTTAGCTTGCCAAAAACTACAGATCAACAACCAGATTATTGCATCTGCCATGACTAGACAGGATCAAACTCCCATTACTATACCACAGATTTCTTCCCTCTGCCTACACCTCAGGAAGATTAATACCCATACTGTTCAAGGGGGAAGCCTCCTAAAGTTGGTTGGTAAATGATGGGCCTAGAGCCTGCAATAGATGGATGGGTAATTTAAAATGAAAAAACACTATATAAGATTACATATACAAACTGGGCTTCTAAACAAGATCAGTGAGGTGTCTATCAAACTGAAACCACTTAGCTTGCCAAAAACTGCAGATCAACAACCAGATTATTGCATATGCCATTACTGGACAAGATCAAACTCCCATTACTAATACCACAAGTGTTCTCCCCTGCCTACACCTCAGGAAGATTAATACCCATACCATTCAAGGGGGAAAGCCTCCTAATTATAAAATCAACCTAATAATTTGTAGACGATGTTTTTGATATAGGGCAAGAGAAACACGCTATAACTCTCTATTTTTTAGGTACCTATGTTTGATTCTAGACTTGGGAAACACAGAGCACTGTCTATTTATTAGGCACTTGTGTTTTTCATTGTCACTAGGGAAGCCTGGACTGCCTACCTACGTGTGTCAGAGAGGTTTTAGCTTTTTCGAACATAGACTTTGTTCAGAGCATTTTTAACGTGGTATTGTTAAATATATTTTGAGGTGTAATAACGGTATTTCACAGAGATGAGAAACTTTTTCAATTTACTCTCCAAGCCAGCGAAGCTCAGAGCTTTAATGAAAATTGATGCTTATAATATCATCATCCACCACCTTCTTGTTACCTCTTTGTTATGATGTATGATGTTTCATATGGGCCTGGTGAATATAAAACGATGGCTCTATTAGGAAAATACAATTCATTGAGAAGAAGGTGATTATAAATGTCAGAAAAAAATCTCAACATAGAAATATTCCAAGATTACTTATAACATCAAATGTATGAATCATAATAAGAAGAATAAGAAAAAGATAACTTGTAACATTACATGAACAATAACCATAAAATATTACACTAAATAATTTGATGGAATATAATAAGAAAAAGATGATGTTTTTGGTTTTTATTGAGAAGAATGTGTTGGTATCTTACTTCTTACTTTTTGGTGACATGGAGTTAATTTCAACTACTACCACTATAACCTAACAACTACTATTATTATGATTTTTAAATCCTACTTGCAAGAACAGATGAAAACTTCTTACGTCACATAAATATCAATTACAATATGATTTGAACAGAGATTACATTGTAAGGTTTACATAGCAATACACCGAAACAGTGAAAAACAACATTATAGTGAAAAAATTGATTAATGCTAATAGACACTTTTTCTCCTTTTTCCATCCATGTTGATGTTTGTACCCAATTGAAAAAGAGAAATATTTGTTATTTTTCTCATATTTGTTATCCTGTGGGCAAAGAGTGAGCCTTTTCTTAAAAAACAAACTCCCAAATTAAGTGAAATGTATATGTGGGATTCTGAAGCAGGAAAGGAGATGGGCGAGGATGGATATGGACAAAATATTTGTGAATTGGACAAAGGATGAGACAAAAAATTTAATCATAGATGACACATGCATTTGCTTCTAGCTGGATAGGGGACATCCTTACCTTTCAGCATCTCAAATGTGTAAATTCATGCATTTTTCAAAAGCCATAGACATCGCATATAACGCTACTACTATGCAACACCCACCGCCACCACAATACCTGGGTGGTGCGTTCGCTTTATCCACAAAAATGACCGACTACTAACTAAATACAACACTACACAGAAGATTCCTTTGGCCTATGTTTGAAACGCCTTAACAGTTATATCCACATTAAGTTAACAGTTATATCCATCGAATAAATCATGTAAGGCCGATTAAATTTACATATTTGCGGTTATTTAATTGGATGGAATGATTGTTATATTTCCATGTGGATTGAATCTTTACCAAAGACATGTTGAGCTTTGAAGAATCTTTGTCTTATTATAAAGTTGACTTAAATGTGGGCCAGAGCCAATTTATATATTCATCAGAGTTTTATTTGATACAGCGATTAACAATATTTTGGATTTTCTTGATTGTGGTTATTTAATTTGGTGGAATGATTTTTATCATTGTTATCTTTTCCATCTAGGTTTAAGTCTCCACCAATGACAGGTTGAGTTTTGATATTTTGATGATTTTTTTTATAATGTGTTCAAGTATAATTGTAGGCTGACCGGTGGTTGGGTGAAATGATTGTTATCTTTCTCATCCAGGTTCAAATCTTCAGCTTTGATATCTTGATGAATATTATTGTAATGGCTTACAGCCCCAGAGAAACACTCTTGAGTATAACTATGGGCCGGCTGGTGGTTCAGATCTATGTAAATACCATGTTGAGCTTTGATATATTAATAAATATTGTTATAATAACTTAAGATGTAAGAAAAACATTGTGAACTACTTAATATCAGCAATCTCACTCTTTCCTTAAACTATAAAAGAGGTTCATTTTTTTTTAAGAGGTTAATATCAACAATCTCACTTTTTCCTTCAACTATAAAAGACATTCAATTTGTTTCAAGAGGTTCATTGCTTTTTTGTTTGATAAAAAAGAAATGTTTCACATTGCTATCATAACAATGTTTCAATGTCGTAATACTGTTTCTACTTGTCTAAGGCCCAAGACCCAGAGACATCTCGTAGGTGTGAAAGTCTGCCCCCTTACTGACCACGAGCAGGTTATGCCAGTTGGGGCGTGGTTTTCCTTGAATAATAGCGATGCATTAACTTTTAACAGCCAAAGATAGTTGTCCCCACTACTGGTTTGACAACTGAATTATGATAGGTTTTTCCACCTTGTTAAAAGAAAACACAATATTTCATAATTTTATTCGATGAAATTTGATCGTAAATCATGAGCAAAGTAATGTTCCAAGGTTGGTCATGAATCATGAGCAAAGTAACAAAGTTCTAGGGGACTCGAAGATTGTTCACTGCATTGAAATGCGAGAGTTACATGGTCCAGCTAGCCAGCCAGCGTTACCAAAGGATAATGGAATATTTCATCAAATTGATCAAGAAAAAGCACGGAAAGGATATTAGTAAGGATAACAGAAATGAAATAAGACATTCAATGTGTTCCTTATAATATAGATATAAACAAAACATCTAAAGAAAAGTAATTGCACAATGATCCACTCCAAGAAAACAAGGTTTTCCACAAACCAATTAACTCTTCTAGAAAACTTCAACAATTCCAATTTAATAATCCTACCGGCCTCTCTTTGTACCTTTTGGGACAATTGCTAGTAACTAATACGTTAATAAATCGATTTTAGTTAATAAATTGGTTTCTGTTACCTACCAAACTTTACCCTAACGACCTCACTAAACCCATCCTGCCTTCGGATATCCATGTTTGATGCAGAGGAGGGCGGGGGTGTTGAGGATGGCGCAACGGAGTTGCTGCAGAGGAGGGCAGCAGAGCTACAGAGAAGGGAGAAGCGTTTCGACAAGGGCCGCAGAGGACGAGGCGACTTTCTTCGCTGCATGAGGGCCGCGTAGGTCGTTTTTCCTGCGGATCGTTTTGCCCTCACCCTCTGCCTATTATGGTGGTAGTTATGAGGTTTTATATATATTTGGGTCACTGTTATCTTAAATTTTACTTTATCTTTGTTGTTCGTGAAAACCTGTAGGTGTATGGAGGATTGATTCTACTCTGCATAAGGAGAAAGCCCTACAAGATTTTTTGGGTATGCATTATTATTATCTCATGTGAGAGGTTCCTCTGGATATTTTGCTCATGTGCATAATCGATTTTTTAAACTACTGTTATCTGAAATACTTGTTATCACTATCTCATGTGAGAGATACCTCTGGATATATTTCTCATAGACAGAATGGGTGTGTGAAACTGTTGCTATATGTGCAATACCTGTTAAGTTTTGTCTCATGAACTTTGGTTCATTACTGTGCATAGATCAGTGGTTGCATATTACATTTACTATTTGCTTAACGACTGTGTATGTTTCATTTTTTGCGTTAAAAGCAGCAAATCACCTCCCAAGTCCACCATCTGAGACAATGCCCCTTTTAGAGCTGCAAACCAACCTGAAGAAGCGTTCATGTTCTCAAATGTGGTCTTCTCCTATGCTGAGACTCGAGAGTCTGTAGGAGTTTTCTTCCTTGTTCATGGGCCTTCCCTGTATCTGTTGTTTCTATAATTTTGGTTCATTTCCTTTTGGTTGTCTTCTAATCTAACCGGGTCTTATTTTCGTCCTCTCAACTTTTTGGAACCCACAGCAGGCCATCTATGGAAGATCTATTATGGCTCTGAATGTCCTTCCACTTGTTGTACCTTTCTTGTGCAGCTTGTCATTAGACGGCCTGCATCTTGGCAGAGTCTGCATTTGAAGATTGTATTTCCATAGTCATCTGGTTGGGTTCATTGAGATCCTTTCAAATCTAGGTCAACCCTATGAGGCATACCTTTGTTGACAGTTCTACGCATGTTCAGGTGCAATTGAAGATTTTACTCTCCTTGTTACACAGTAAATTGTCACTGTCTCCTTGTCAGTCTCCCTACTGTGTCATAAAACCAAATCCACCATGCTCATGCTCTCTGAAATCGCCAAAAAACCTTCTTTGCCTAAGTTTATTGGATCATCGTGTCTGTTATTGAAATAACCACGCTGACTGGCGGCCTCTAGTACGACTGATGCGCTGCCAGCGCGGAAGCACACGGGTTTTCCGCGCTGGTCGGATTTCATAGCCAGCACACTCTCCGCCTGTATAACATCGCACTGACCAGACCTCTTCTGTAATTGAGATGCGATGCCAGCGCGCCAGCCCAGTTATGCACCCGCGCTGATCCTGTTTGGGCGAGTTTGTTCTAACAGCCAGCCTTCCAGATGACTCCAGACCTGGTTGATGGCTTTGTAAAGTTCGCCCTCCCTTCTATGGCATGTCTGTTCGCCTTATGAGCCACCTTTCTTGGAGATAAGCTCATCCTTTCACTATTCACGGAGACTCCTTCTCCTATATAAGCCTCCATCATTGCCATGAGCAGCTAGTTTTTGAGATATAGCTTTTGACATAGAGGAATTCATAGTGCTTTAGTGCTGCTCTTAATACGCAGTTGGTGTGTTAAGTGTGGATTCCTAGAGAGCTTAAGGAAAGTTGTGAAGCCTTGTTGCCTTGTGTGAGAGAGAGAGTTGTTTGTCTTGGGAGATCTACCTCCAAGGGTGAATGCTTATGAGACTTGCTGGCTGGACCCTCCTGAGAAGGACTCAGCGTCAGAACATTGGTTGTACCTTTCTCTGTTTTGATTAATAAAAGATAGATGACTACTGTTATGGTTCCATTCTCATTTGTTCTTATGAAGGTTAATGTGAATTACATTCCTTTCTGATTGAATGTATAGTGGCTTTTAGTAGATTACGCTTGTGTTTGTCTTCTCTTTGCTTGTGCAGTGTCCCCGCCACGAGGAATAGTGGAGATTGTGACCGCTGGAGGAAGGAGCGAGAGGACAACTCTTCTCAAACTAGCGCTGGAATCAGTAGGTGTTCTTACCCCTTGTTAATTGCAACTAGGAACTTGCAGAGTAGCATTGATTGATTGTTGCTAGACCCGTTCTGGGCTAGTAGGGATCGCCTCTATCCGTAGAGGGGATTTACCTCTCCAACAATTTGGCGACTCCACTAGGGAGCATTGCTTGTCTCTTTGTTGTTCATCCTTGTTTTTGGATTTGATTATTACTCTCTTGTCAAAGATTGGGGATTAGTTCTATGTTTTTAGTTTCCTGGTTCGCTCTGGGAAATGATTTAATCATTTTAAAAAACCTTTGCCTTGGTTTGGGAGTTTTTGGTTCGACTTTGCTTGTTTTTTAGCCTCAGCGCATTTTAAATCAGAACAGTCACGCTGACATCGCACATCTGTTTCTTTGCTTTTCTTGTCATCGCACTTATACATTTAACAGTCGCACTGACCTTGTTTTCAGGCCAGCTCCCTTTATTCGTGTCCTTCTGCGCTGACAGCGCAAAGTTGCTACAGGCGTTGTCTTGTCATCGCTTTGTTGTTGAGGGGTCACCGGCGCTGATCCTGTAAAAGTCTTTTTTGTCCAAATTTGCCTCCTGGACCTGTTGGTTTGGCTGTCCCCTGCTCTTTCCACTTGGTTTTTGACTTGTTTTATTTTGTCTAAGCTATGACACGCTTGCTTGCGAAGCCTTGTTCCGCAAGGGTTCGTTTATTACTTTTTTTCAGTTTTGCGAAGCCTTCCTTTTCGCTTTCGTTGCTTGGTTTGCATTTTGCCTTAACTTTTACAGTTGCTGGAAGTGTGTTGGATCGTTGTTTGATTGGTTTTGAACTCTTATCCTCCGGGTGTTTGCTTTTCTCCATTGATTTCACACTCAAACCCTAGGGCATCTAGTGGTGGTGTGTGTGTGTCAAGCCTTCCGTTCGGGATCTTGTGTTCTTGTTTGACCAGCCAACTTCGGATTTGTTTTTCACATTCGTTTGGTGATTTTTGGAAGTGTTTTGGTTGTGTTCCAAGCGATTTTCCTACCTCCTTTGAATTCCTTTTTGTCTTGTTGAGCTTAGATCACATAGCTCATGAGCCTTTGTTTTCCTTTGGTTTGGGAAACTGGTTTTTAGTGTCTTGGGAATTGTCTTGTGTTTGCATTGGGTGATTTTAGTTCTTTCACTTAGTGTTGCTATCTCTCAAATTCATTTTAAAAGTGCTTTGTGCCATTGAAAAGGAAAGCAAACTAGCATCTTTTGCATTTAATAGTTAAAAGGAAAAGGACATTTCGTTGATTTGTGTTTTCAAAAGAAAAGTTTCATCTCCTTGCTATTAGTTGCATTAGGTTGTTTGATTGCTTGAGTTCGCTTTGTTTGATTGAAAAATTCCTAACCTTCTCATAGTTAGAATTCATCGAATGAAACGATGTTCTTTGGCATGTAGTTTGCATATAAGTATTTTTTAGAGATCATACGGTAGGACCTGAAATCAAAACTTAATTCAAGATCAACCGTAAAATAAACCAAATTTATCTAAAAACGCATTGGAACTTAATGCAAATATCTAGAGGTCTAGGCTAGAGACGTGTTCCGACGTCTTTAAACCTGGTATCTTGCTGTTGAGTGGTTGGGTGATTCCTCCACGGTGAAACGATAAGTGCTAGTACGGATTGGGCTCCCACATACCGTCGCGTATATATGGGGAGACTCCATTAGGCTTGCATCCTTTATCCATAGGAAGCCAAGTCTGCCGCCTTGTGAATCGTAACGGACCGAACACAACATTCAGGAAGATTGACTGCAGTACGGGAAGTCCTTGGTTCTCATATGATTGCCAAGGTGTATAAGTAGTTTTACGGGTTACTTGGTAAACCTTTTTGCTTAGAATCTCCAGAGCAGTCACTTTTGATCCTTTTCAGACTCTCTAAAAGAAAAGGTGTAAGCGAGCGTCTTGTCACTTTGTGCTCGTTAAACATTCGAAGGCGATAGAGTCATCTTTTCGTCCTTTTCTCGACTCTCGAAACATGAAAAGGTCAAGTTTTGTTCCCGTGTCTTAAAATTAATTTGGCCACGATAATATTTCCCGATTAATCTTGTGTGCGTTTAGTTTGAGTAGGTTTGTCGTTAGCTTCTTTAGGGTCTTTGTTGCGACATCCTGGCGCATCCATCAACTCTGTCCTCGATCCCGAGTGAAGAAGGGTCCCCATCTTCTGTTGCCCCCGAGACTCTGGTTTGTGGCGCTTTTCCCATCATCCCAAGCGTACAATCGTTGAACTCTCGAGCTCCAGGAGACGAGTTTTACGAATACTTTTATAACCCTGTTTGGGAGCCCTCTGACGGGTCTCAGCCTGCCACCCCTCTCGGCACTCCATTTCCAATGGCTTCATCCGGTATGGGCGATGCTTCTCCAGTGTCTAGTGGCCCGACTATTATGTCGGATATAGAAACTCCCATTCCAGCAACATCCCCCGTTATATCCCCTGTTACCACTACGCCTTACACCATCACGTCTTCGGGACAAGTGGTGCCAAGGCTCTACAGGTCATTAAGGGATGCTCAACGTCTCTTTGCTGAAGGTCACAACGTGGTCCCTACCACAGGATTTTTTCAATCCCAAGCCCCTCATACTGCCGTAACAGCAGTCCCCACCAACCCGACCGTTTGTGTCGCCGTGTCAACTCCGGTTGTGAGTGCAGTCACAGCTTCATCCACTGTCACTTCTACCGCGGACCCATCTCGAGGTCCAACGCAGAGTGGTGAACTGTCTCCTTCTTCTCGCGTTGTACACCCCGCAAGTGATACTCCTCCTATTTCTGAATATATGATAGAAGAGGAGGCATTCTATGAATACTTGCGCAATGTCCAGAACCTGGATGGTCAAGGTCTGTACTACGATGCTGAACATTCTCGTTTGTACACTTCTTTACCTCAAACTCCTTTTGACGAAATTTCCACTCCGTTAAATGTGAATTGGGGCACCACTGCATATGGTGGCGGCATATACCATCCAGGACACGGACAACAAGGACCACCTTACCAAGGTCAGCAACCTTACGTGCAGCCTGATTATGGGCAGCAGTTTACAGGTCAAATTTCCCTGGTCAGCAAGGAGGCCTACAAGGACAACCTCATCAAGGACAACCTTTGGTCTCTAGTGGTCCTGCGTTCTCTTATTTTGGGCAACCTTCAGGGAATTCGGGACAACACAACACCCAACAAGGTCAACCGGGTACCCAACAAGGCTACCCTTCAAGGCAGCCCTAAGGGAACCAGGCACAACCTCACGGGCAACAAGGTCAACCCGTAAACCCACAAGGAAATCCTTCTGGGCAGCTAGGCCCGCCTTACGTCCAGCAAAGCCGGCCTTCCACCCAGCAACCCTCTGGTCACCAGGGACAAACCTCGGTTGCACAAGGGCCACCTCTTACCCAACAAGCGCAATCTTCTGGGCAGATGAGGCCACCCCCAATCCAACCAGTACGACCCTCTGGCCAGATGGCTTAGAATGCAGGCGGGTATCAATCCCGACCTCCTTTTCCAGTTGGGTTCCAATCCCAGCATCCATATCAAGGTGGGTATCAATCCCGACCCATGTATTCAGGTGGGCACCAATCCCAACCTCCTTACTCGGGCAGGTACCAATCCCAACCTCCGTACTCAGGTGGGTTCCAATCCCAGCCTCCGTACTCTGGCGGGCCTTAGGCCCAGCCTCCATATTCGGGCGGGTACCAGTCCCAGCCAATGCATTCTGGTGGATATCAAGCGCCGCCTGTTTCACAGGCTCAGTACGGGTACCAGCAGCCCCAGGGACAGAATCCTTACATCCCTTATCAGAATTACCAACAACCGCAGGGTAATCCTCAACCGAATTATCAACAACCTGCTGGTCAATATGGTAACCAGTGGGGCGCTGGGGGGCACAACCAGCAACCTAGTTCCGGGAACAACCCCTACGGATAAAACCCTTATGGACAAGGCCCTTACGGCTCTGGTTCTTCGGGGCAAGGACAGTGGGGGCAACCTAGAGCAGGGTGGAATTCTGGTTCTACCTCATATCCGCTGCAAATGTCGTTTAATCCTCAATTACCATTTCTAGCCACGTTGGAACTTCCTGATGTGTCAAAGCTGACAAATGACCCCATTCTGCATGATCCGCAGTGGCCACCAGTTCCAACTAAAATTCCAAGTGATTGTCCCAAATTCGATGGGAAGGCCGACGAGGACCCTCAGGCCCATGTCATGACGTACCACTTATGGTGTTCGTCGAATTCATGGCTTGATGATTCGATCCGACTTCGCCTATTTCAAAGGACTCTCACAGGTTCGGCAGCGAAATGGTATATCAAATTGTCTCGTGCATCATTCCATGATTTCAATTCGCTGGCTATGGCATTTCTAAATCACTTTCAGTTACCCATTCGGTATGAGACAGGGACTCATCTCCTTACGTCTCTCAAACAGAGCACTGCTACACACATCTCCGATCATATCCATGAATGGAGAAGGCGTCACAGATTAATCAAGTTTTGGATACCTGATTTTCTCCTTACCGACTGGTTTACTACCTCCTTTGTCCCCCAGATTGCAAGGGACATCACTATGGGGGCATGTGTAACTGAAGAGTAAGTGATCGCGCGAGCTCAGTACTTAGACTTAGTCTATTCTCAGTCAGGTACTTTGTATGATTATTTGCCAGACGCCCCTAGGCCCAGCACATCCAAGGCTCCGCCCAAACCATCTGTTGATGGAGTCATCGGCTCTGTGTCCCAGGCCCCTAAGAAATCGTCCAACTCTGGGAAGAAGAAATCTAGTTCACCCAACGAGAACTCTTCCCAGGGCATTGTTATTTCTGGTAATACTTCAAAGGTGAATGCCATTCAGTCTTCCACGACAGGCAAAGCCTCGAAGGGTAAGAAAAAGGAAAAAGGAAAGGGGAAGAATAAACCTGATCAATCCAAGCAAGGATCGTCTAAACCTCCTGGTGAAGAAGGTGCCAAGC